>OX381717.1:36276019-36477979 GCA_947462335.1 Harmothoe impar | reverse complement strand
TATAAAATGGAGTGTGTGAGTGGCCTCACAGATGACTCAGGGTAATCTGTCAATTCTGGCATCAGAAATGAATTCGAATGAGTGATCTAATTTGAGTACAATACATTATGTCTCATTTCTGACAGCAGAATCGTAATCGCCAGAAAAAGCTACCCTGATTTCATATATTGGAAGTCAAATTCCAGGTGGTGGCTGTAGGTGAGCAGGTGGCTGTGGGAAAGCAGGTGGCTGGGGGCGAGCAGGTGGCTGTCAGCGTCAGCGCCCAGCGGCGCGTAACCGCTGTTTTACGTCTCGGCCGTAAAGCAAGTCGATCGGAGCATCAGCAGCGACACCATCGCCGTTTCCGTTTCGCTGTGTCGGTAGGCTACAGGGCGGCGTGTGTTACGCGTCCATGCCTTTGCCATCCATCCCCTGTCCCCCCGCCCCTGGTGTACATTCGCTATCTGTATCATAACCGCTATCTGTTAACATATAGATATAGAGTGGATGTGACTTGTTGCATAGGTCCTGGCGGTAGAATGTGCCCAGTTTTTGCCCGCTTTGGGGGTAGAAAGAGAGAAATACGGGCAAATTCGCTCAAAATGTCATTTCTATCTTGCACCCAAAAACTTAATGCCTTGCAGCCTATGGAGGCCCATGGAGGTGGTAGCTTTTTTTTACTACATTTCCATAATAGTAAAAGAGAGAAATAAATTCGTGAAGATCGCAGTTCAATTTCCTCAATAAAAATTGAGATTTTTAGAAAAAAAATTGCGGAAAATGCTGTCCCCCGACCTTGCCTATCTCATGTTTTTTTCCGCTTTTGTCTATCTCGAATGATAACCGCAATACAATGATTCTCCTATGTCACAAAATTGTCTTAAAATGCAAAATTAGTAGGTGTATATTACTCAGGGTTAATTAAACCCTGAGTCAATAACGTCGCGGGAGGGGGGGGGTGATAGGAGGGGCAGGAGAAGGGGCGCAGAGGAGTGAGTTGGGGCGAGGGGAGGTTGGGGGAGGGGCCGGGGGAGGAGGAGAGAGGGAGAGCGGGGGAGGGGGTAAGGGCCTGTAGTGAGGAAGGGAAGAAGATGGAGGAGGAGGGAGGTAGAGGGAGGGGAGAAAGGAAGGAAGGAAGGAAGGAAGGAAGGAAGGAAGGAAGGAAGGAAAGAATGAAGGAAGGAAGGAAGGAAGGAAGAGGGAGGAAGAGAGAGGAAGAGGGAGGAGGAGGTGGAGGGAGGGGAGGGAGGGGGGAGGGAGGGGGAGGGAGGGGGAGGAAGGGGGAGGGGGAAGGAAGAGGTAGGAAGAGTGAGGGGGAGGGGGGAGGAACGAAGAGGGGAGGCAGAGAGAGGAAGAGAGGGAGGAAAGGGAGGTGAGAGGGAATTGGGAGGAATAATAGAGGGAGTAAGGAGGGAGAGGGGAGGGGAGGATGTAAAGAGAGAGGGAAAGGGAAGGGGAGAGCGAAAGAGGGAGGGAAAGGTAGAGATTGGGAGTGGGAAGGGTGAGAAGGGGATAAGGACATGCGTGGGGGGACAACGAGGTGGAGGGGGGGGGGGAGGGGGGGGTACTGACAGCCAGGGCATTAAGGGGGAGCGGGGCACGGGGCACAGATGCAGACATACAGAGAATGCCTCCAGGAGGTGATGGGGCCAGAATCTGGGACACGGAAGTGACAATCGGTGCACGCATCTCCGGCACAGAGAGACGGCGGGTGCCTCAGAATAATGCCTTAAATCTTGACCGTCATGGTTGAAGTGAGGCCAAAAGCACTTTTGGATATAGTTCAGTTTTCATTCACAAGAGGGCTCTCAATAGCTGGGGGCTCAGCTCTTACAGGCACAAGATAGGGTGAATATGTTGTAGCTGGACAATGCTCATGGTCCCCTGTCCAAACACTGCTGCCCTCTGGTGAAACTGTTATTTCAGTCCATGTATGGAAAATGCTGAACTTATTCCCCGACGGCCCAGCTTTAAACACCCACCTCCGCTATAAAGGCCTAGAGTGCATGTTCTAGCTCAGCTCTTCTGTTACTGGAGGGGCAGCAAGTGCTTCGCATTTAAGCATGGTAATGTAATACATTATGCGCTTGATCGTCATGATGCATGAATTAACTAGTAACGCTCCGGGCTGCATTCGCGCACTATATATCGGTCATACAGGTTTGGTACTCCCCTTAAAGTATCGTCATGGTGCATGCATACATCGATCGCGACAATCACAAGGCCATACTGTCTTAAACCTGCAGGTCTCGGTACCCCTCCAGCGGCAGTCGGAGTGGAGTTGTGACAGGTACTCAGCCCTATATATAGGGGCACTGGGCCTGTAAAGCATTGTGCTTTAGGACTTAGAGTCAACCACTCACTTTGATAAGTCTAGCTGAATTATGTAGTCATTCATGCATGCTGAGCCCTGTTTTTGTGTATCACAGTACAACTTAAGTGTCGCTCTTTCCAACAAAGGACAAATAAAGATAATGCCAAATATGAATGACTTCATAATTGAAAACGTGGAATTAGGTGGAAACAGTGGCCTGTACACTACATCCATCAGGGGGCGCCGTAGGCCATACAAGACTAGAAATCTGCAGGAATCCCATGGAAACTTTTTTTTTCCCCAACCATTACTCAAAAAAATACTCCAAGTGTACAGAATAATCTAAATTAATACATGCTTAAGCTACACTTAAAGCAATATTATTACATTTTTGGATTATTTTGAGGTATCGTTATTGCTTAGGGATACTGCTAATAATCTATGGTAGAACACCTAAGTGGACCCTCTTGGTGTTATTTTTTGCTCTTTGGTCTGCAGTTGACCCTAGGTCAAGTTACCCTAAAGTGGGGTTAGGATCTAGAACGGCCAGTACATATGTATGCACACAGGCAGGCATCATAAGTGGTGGCAGCATGCCTTAACCCTTTCGTGCCCAGAACTCCAAAAGTGCGCGCTTTTACACCTATATATGTTTAGGAGAGCACCCTGGGTGCCATAGAAATCAGATTGGTATCATTTTAGGACTAAATTAAGCCCAATTACATAGGGTTTCTAACAATACCACGTATCCTATATAAGCATGTGTGTGTGTGTTGATGGGCTGTTGAACTAGAAGATATTATGAGTTTAAAATTGCCTTAAAAGCACCAAAAGTGCGCGCTCTAGCAATGGTAGGGCAGAGGAATTACAGAAATATTGAAAAAATAGTGAAAATATTGATCAAAAATGATCAAAAACGTTTTTTAACGTTTTTTTCCTAAGGATTCCAATTACAATATTGATATTCTTTTTTTTTCTAATAGATAGGCATTCATTTGGAACCCCAAAAGAACGTTTTCTAAGCCAATAACAGGATATTACCAACTAAAAGTGCAAAATCGGGCCTTAAGATGGTAATAAACGTATTGCTTCATATGAGTGAAAAGAATGTTTCTGGTTGTCATGACAGCCCAAGATAGAATGTTGTTTTAAAAAGTATTAAAAGGGGCACTTCAATAGCTTTCAAAAAATATAATATAAAGCATATGTCAAAACAATATATTTATTGGTTACCCGATCTACAAATGATGATGTAAAGAAACTGACTTTCAATAATAGTTCTGGGCACAAAAGGGTTAAGGAGTTAATTTGTTAACAACAAGGGGGGGTAGGTGGATTTTGGGGGGGAGACCAAAAACATTTGGACTCCTCGAAGGCTGGGGGGGACCAAAAAAATGCACCCCTTTTTAGCGAAAAAAAACCATCACAATACTTTAGATCAAAGGGGTCGGCCGGGCTAAATTTCAAACTGCCTTTGGGGAGAGGGAGTGGAATCAAAAAGAAATCTTTTGGATCTGCTTGCACGGAGATCCAACCCCCCCCCCCCCCCATTGTTAAAAAATGACACCCCCTTAGTAGGATAGACTGTAGGACCCAGGAGGAGGTGACAAGCCGCACCTCTACTCCTGTCACTAAAACCACTTAACCCGCACCCACAAACACACAGTCACATGACAGCGTCTCCCCCCGCACCGTGCTGCCCCTCACGGCAGCCACCAGAACTACAGCCCCACCTGCCGCCCTGGGGATGCCCTCAGTTATGACGTCACACCACAGGGAATCCCCGGGAATCCCCAGTTATAGCTGCCCCCACCCCCGACTCCCAGTAAGTGGTTACAGAGCGGGAGCTTGTATTTAATTGGAAGTGGTAGAAATATTCTTGTGAGTGGGACTTGTTGCTAGCTATAGGCAGCTTGATAAAAGCTAAGGCTATGTTGGGAATCTACCATAGAAAATAAAGATAAATTCCTTTACTTTCTCCTCAAAAAATGGGATTGGAATATGGGTGTATATCACGTCCTAAACATAATTGAATATCTTTGATTTTTTTAACTGCTTTTGCTTGTAGCTTTTGTTGATAAAATAAACACCCTCTCCCCATATAATATTGCCTACATAAATTAAAGCAATATTCGCATTGTCCCTTATATCAGATATGAGATAAGATAAGACCTATACTGGTCTGTGTGATGTGGCTGTTGTCCCCAAGAATACCTATCCTGTAATCTTGGAGAATAATACATCTGTACTCAATAACTATGAATTTTAAATTTAAAAATTTAAAAGAAATAAAAATAAGCACGAGCGATAAGCCTGGTCATATTGCATTCTCCACATACTACAACCTCCATACACTAGTATGAGCATGGGCGTGGAAGTAGTAGTATATGGAAACCAGCGCTAAACGCAGGCAGCACTTCTGATATGTTACTGATCATGTTTTAATGAAATATTTTAAGCAATCTCTCGTCCATTAATGTCCATTCTCCTGCCCATTTATAGGCATTCTGTACCAGGCATTCTGTACCAGTTTCCCTATGGGGACATGGTATAATGATGCCTATTTACAGGCCATTCCCATTGACAGTTCATTGTCAAGCTTGTTTGTAGGAATTTTCAAAGAAATTTCTATGTCATGCCTATGCATTTTTTACAGTGTCAGTGATATCCATAGCAGCATACCCATGGAGGCTCTTTTACCCCTTAAGGGCCGCACAGTGCATTATGCCCTTCATCGTCATGATGCACGAATGCGCAGAGGGCTGCATCCAATCATCATATATGCGGACCCGATGAGGTTAAATACCCCCAACGGGTCGGGCAAGGGCATAATGCAGTCAAAGTGAGTACGTACACTGATTGGAAATCAAAATTATTTGTTTTTCTCTTTTCAAATTTGACCAGGATGTCCACCAAGACCATGGTAGAGTAGCTGCCTATACCTTATTTGGGCTCGTTCCCTATAATTCAGCTAATGTTTGCTCTAAATGTCATATATTCATGCTAAATAAGCTTTTTTCGGAGTGTACACTATAATTCCACCCTTTTAACATACACTGTAAAGGACGTGGTTGGACCCAATGGCTTCTATTGTGCATGGATGCCGAGTAACTCGCCTAGGCTGCATTGCTGCATCATGCCAACCCCTTGTGAATGTCTCAACCATGTAGGGTTGGCATCATGCTTGAATGCAGCACTGGGGAGATACTTGCCAGGGCTGCATTCATGCATCATGATGACAAAGGTCATGCACATCAAATCACTATGCAGTCCTTAAAGGGTTAAAGGGTTATGTCGCAGTAAGATGTAGAGACGCAGACCGAGTCACGAGTCGCCCCATGGCTCGGTTATCATTACACCGCTTCTCAAATATCAATCTGCAGGGAAAATCTCATCTACATGTGCATCATTGCCATGGTTACGTCATTTCAACATTTGATGACAATATTCTATTTTGTCCTCATGAGGCCAAAAATGTGAAAGGTGTGTTTCAGGTTACATAATCTGAAAATCGGCTTCCTTTTTTTCTACCTTTGTCCTTAAAAGTACCCAAGAATTGACCCGCAAACTTCAGCATCAAATCGCCGACAGTGGCATTGACATGTGGACTATCAGATTGACTCTGAAATAGACCCAAAAATACTTTAAATATAAATATCTTTTCAAAATTGGATTAAAATTTTTAGGGTTGGCCCTGTTTTGCTAGATAGGGTCGGGTAACCTGAAACACACCTTTTTGAAAATTTTGCCTAAGGCCTATGGATGATAACCTCTGGGTTCCTGAGACATCCGCCCAATCAGTGCTGCCATGTGGCGGGCTGGGAGGGAACTAAGACGAGCTGTGATTGGTAAAAAACGTCTCCAGTCAGGTGTGATGTAGAGAGAGGCCTCTGTTTGAACTCGCCAGTGAGCGATAAAAAGGGAAGATGGAGATTTGAGTGGTTTTAATGAAACTGCCAAGTTGCCACACTGCCTTAGTGTCTGACTTAATGTGGAGTTTTTCGTCCCAAGTCTCGCGTTTTAACCCTTTACGGGCAGCATGATGCGGTAAAGATACACACGCATTCATCGGCATGATGCGCCAATGCAGCACCGCAGACTTGCCCATACTATATAAATGCATAATGCAAACACTATGGGGTCGATAATATATACTCATGAAGGGTCAGCATGATGCATGAATGCAGCACTCGCAAGCAACTTGTCAGGGCTGCTTCCATGCTGACTTTGAGAGTGCATCAAGCCATTATGGTCGGCATGATGCATGAATGCAGCCCTCGCTTCTCACCAGTGCTGAATTGACGCCTTCAGGGCATCGTGCATTAATTAGGGTAGATTCACCATGAGTCGGACACATACCCTGAGAAGGACATTGAAATTTGAGGTTATTTGTGTACATTACTATTTCTAGTGTTTTGTTTATTTTGGAAAGAATAACAATGAAACTTCACTATTATTCACAAATAAAGGGCTCAAAATGCTTAAATAATCACAAAATCGAGCGTCCGTCTCAAGGTATCTGTCCGACTCCAGGTATATCTATCCTAAAACACTCTGCTGCCCTTTAAGAGTTAACTCCCCACCCTCACACACACACACACCTACACCAGGCAGCCTCTATAAGCCCTGCGTACCCTACAGTCGTCTTTGACGGGTTTATTGGGAAAGCTAAAAACATGGTCTGGTTTTATAACGGCTTCAGCATGAATGCAATCACTGTCACTGAGGAGCTTAAGTGGGTATAGAACCCTGCAACACTATAAGGACGGCATGTTGCTAAAACATTTGTCATCATGATGCACCAATGCAGCCCTGGCGAGTAACTTGCCAGTGCTGCATTGGTGCATCATGCCGACCCTACAGGAGTGTCTTGACCCCATAGGGTCGACATAATGCTTGAATGCAGCAATGGCGAGTTACTTTTTAGGACTGCATTCATGCACCACGATTACCAAGGGCATAATGCAATAATGCATTATGCCGTCCTGAAAGGGTTAAGAAAAACACATTGCTTATAATGTAATATGTTTACAATTCATCATGATGCATGAATGCAGTCCTGGTGAGAATCTCGCCAGGACTTTATTTACTCATTATGCTGACCATACAGGGTTATCATATTCCCAAAGGGCTACCATGATTGTGAGTGCATACATCATGACATTAAAACACTATGCCATTACTAAAGGTTCAGTTTTTAAAAACACTTATATTAATAGGTGTTGGACTTTGAAGTCATCTACAGCCAGGAGTGTGGAGACAGCCATGATTTCAGCCCATTAGGTAGTGATTCTTGTTCTTAAGTCTGAACTAGAAAACAAGCCACTGCATTTTGAAAAGGCTATCTTCTTTGTAAAATATGAGAATACAAATAGTTTGTGCTGAAAGTTCCTTTAACCACTTCACACCTCCAAATCCTCCCTTACCATGTTGTTAAAAAAAACTCGACTCCCTTGTGGATCCACCCGGCAGTGTCAGCAATTAGTAGATAATCATAAACCTCAACAAACCAAATGTCCAATCAGATAAAAACAGCAAGTTCCTACAACTTTGATTTCAGCGTTGTTTTACCTGGACCGGTACTGGTTGTTACGTGACTGGTATGAAATACTCACCTGAAAACAGAACATAAAACAATCATTAGTCAACAATCAAAAAGAATTACACATTTGTGATATGCACTACATGAATGTTAGCATTTAAGCAAAACCGGACTGCCTAAAGTCACACTTTAAGCATCTTTAATTCAGGTAAAAGCCACACAAAGCAGCTTAACTGTCATTATGACTTTTCTGGGACGTTACATGAAATTTACTGAACTTAAAGCTGCTTAAATGGTGACTTTAAGCAATAAAAGGTTGCTTAAATGCCAATGTTCATGCAGTGATGCTTTCCATGTTTAGATGCTTTGTTGAAAGGATAACCCCTTTTTTTAAACTTACTTTTATACTTTAGTTTTTTTTATTCTCCTCTCCAATGTGTCAAATACAGTTGACTTTTCTGATAACAAAAGTCACCAATGTTTTAAGATCGCTCGCCATGGCAACAATATACTGACTATACTTTGGATACAATGGACATATTTATAGAGATAAAGATAGATGAAAAGAGATTGTATCCAAACCCTTTAATGGCTGTATAGTCACTTAATGTGCTTTGCTGTTTGCCGATCCTTTAGGTGTAGTGCTCCACATATAGTAACATTTTTTTCTGAGGATATTTATTCTTTGTATGCTTAAGATACACGCTGTGCCAGCCAGGTTGAAAACAAAATTAAGAACGGATATGATGTATTTGCGACCCAAAAAGGAATATCCATGTATTTCCATACAAAAATGGCGATTCACGTGATGCATGAATGCAGCACTGGCGACAGACATACCAGGGCTGCATTCATGCATCATGACAGCAAAGGGAATAGTGGATTAAAGCATGATGCATTCATTTTAAAAATAGTTGATATTAGGTTTAAAACAAAAAAAAAAGGTGTGTTTCAGGTTACATGGTCTGAAAATATAGGAAGAGTAGGTCGGACTTTTTTTCGTTTTGTACCAAAATTAAATCCTTTTTAGCGATAGTAACACGTCTTTTTTTTGTTAAAAAGGGGTAAATAAAGGGGATCCCTGAAAGGGGCAGAAACATTAACAAAGATTTGACCCGCAAACTTGAGCACTGACATTAGCGTTGACTCGTAGACTATCAAATTGACTCTGAGATGGCCCCAAAATTACTTTAAATGTAAATATTTTCTCAAAATTGGATATGAATTTATAGGGTCAGCCTTGTTTTACTAGGTAGGGTCGGGTAACCTAAAACACACCTCTTTCTTAAATTTGGCCTAATGTTGGAGAATACTTCTGTTGGAGGGTAATAGGGTTCCCCATGCATTTTTTCTTCCGCATAGAAATCTGCTATTGTAAGTTTAAAGTGAGGAGAGGGGGCAAGTCGAGTGTCCAGTCCGCCCTATAGTAGACGTGCCGTGCGTCCCTTCAGGTTATTTTTCATCGTGTAATTACACTGTTCACGTTCCGTACATAGCTCATGCATCTCACTGCATCATCCAAAACAAACATGTCTCTTCCTAAAATGGAGCAGCTCTCACCCCGACCTCCCCTGGTTAACCCTTTATGTACCGCTTAGTGCTGTACACTCAAAAAGTAAACTTGTCTCCAGACTCTTCCAAGTGACTGTCATAAAGTAAACGAGTCAAAAACTCATCTAAATGACAAGGAATGTCTAGCTGAAGATAGAAGACCCACTTGGCATGTGCCATGTGCCATTCCAAAACCCCACATTTGCCAGCTCCAGATTTTATTTGTGGGATGGTAACCTGACAGGTTAGACAACTTTTGACTCATTCATTTCATGACAGTAACTTAGACAAGTTTAGTTTTTCAGTGTAATGTATGGTTCCTTTGACGTTATGATACATGAATGCAGCCCTACACCCAGGCAATTATCAGCGTCAGCCAATGTCGCCAAGAGCTAGCACTCTAACACAAGGGTCTGGCACTGCTGGACTATAATCCTAGTAGATGGGTTAAGGGACATTCTACTGAGGGTCAGGCTATGTTTTCCCTTTAATAACAGGCTGGACTATCGCAAAATTGCTTGAGAGTCTGGCCATGCTAGATCCTCAAGCCCTAGTCTGTCAGGCTGAAAGAAACTCTCTCCAGAGTCCAGTATTGCCAGACTCTGGCATGAGGATTCAGCACAGCCAGACTCCTTAGCCATTTATGAGGCATGAGAAGCCAGTATAGCCTGGCTGCTACTAGAGTGTTTGACTTTGGTATGAGAGTGCTTTTGGTGACAAAGCAAGTGTCAGGCTGAGACTGATATTTGCCTGGGTGTAGCGAGTATATTCCGCAGTGCTGATAGCCCTTCGGGAACATATTAACCCCACAGGGTCGATGTTATGCTAGAATGCAGCACTAGAGAGTTATTCACCAATGCTACATTGGTGAATCATGTAAAGAGGACATAATGCATTAATGCAGTTTTAATGCAACTAGCACTTCCTTCTGCCATTCTGTGATATGCTTTCTTTCTTTCCTTCTTTCTTTCTTTCCTCCTCCTCCCGCCTCCCTCCCTACCTCCCTCCTTCTCTCCTGGTCTGCCCTCCCTCCCTCCCTCCTCCCTTCTCTTCCCCCCTCCTGTCCCTCTCCCTCTCTGCCCCTCCTACTCTGCCTTTCCTTCCTTCCTCTTTGCCCCTCCCTCCCTGCCCCTCCCTCCCTGCCCCTCCCTCCCTCCCTCCCTCCCTCCCTCCCTCCCTTCCTCCCTCTCTGCCCCTACCTTTCTCTCTGCCCCTCCCTCCCTCACCCTCTGCCCCTCCCTCCCTCTTTGCCCCTCGGTTCCTCTCTGCCCCTCCCCCTCCCTCTCCACCCACGTGCTCGGCCTATGTGTGTCAGATTCTGAGTGTCGACTGCCGGGGTTGACTGCTCCACCAGAGGCCCGGGATGGGGTGTTAACTCCGTCACAGATGAGCGATAAACGGGGTACTTTACACCCGGGCGATAATAGGTGCAGTTTACGACAGGACACGGGCAGACAAGGCGACCCCTAGTGACGTTATCGGACATTACCATGGGGTAACCATGGTTACCACAATCGGACATCACCAGGCTTGATAGCAACCAGCAAGTAACCGACTCTCCAGTCTTTTTGAAATGTTCCTCTGATTTCTACAATTTCAGCTGGCATTCATAGGTCTTTATATTTACGTTACATATGAGATGTTTGAATAGGAATTTTCGACAGAGAAAAAAGGCCAAGTTGGAGCTGATATTGTAAATTAATTCCCTAAACTCATTAGTGCCTTTATTTAGTTTACATTGATTTATTTCGTTGCCATTGGGATAAGAATAAAGTATGATAATAGTCAGAAGGATGATAAGCC
The DNA here is from genome assembly GCA_947462335.1 of Harmothoe impar. Taxonomy (NCBI): domain Eukaryota; kingdom Metazoa; phylum Annelida; class Polychaeta; order Phyllodocida; family Polynoidae; genus Harmothoe; species Harmothoe impar. The sequence continues at coordinate 36,466,790 of OX381717.1, read as the reverse complement.
AATATGTACTTTATATATAAATCCAATTGTAGACCTAGCTATCACCTCAATGGACACAAAGATAATATGAAAACCCCTGAAAAACGAGTTTCACCACACAGATTTCTACGAAGAAGAGGGATCGACTCGAGCAGTTCGCGAAACGGACACTGCTATTTCCGTAATATTATTTTTGTTTGTGATGTGGGGAGGGGCCCTATCAGAGGCAGTCAGCAGCCCTGTTATCTGTGACCTGTGGGGCCTTACATCACTCGGCAACCAGCCAAGCGGAACCAGTCTCCTCCGGCAGAGGTCAAGGTCACCTCCCTCACAGCCCGCTAGGGGGCGGCACCATGCGGGACGCACTGCGCATGTCAGGGTGGCGCCACATGCCGGTGGTGGTCAATGGTGGAACTATTTTTAGGTCTCATAGAGAGAAATGTGTTTCCCTTAGAGTGTAACGTAGCATCTTTTCTCTGGCAAAAATAAACACTGGTCACCTGTGTCGTCGACACATAAGAATCAGAGGGTCCAGTAGAAAAAAATCGTTATTAACACGAACTAGACCTTTTTTAAACTCTTAAGACTTATGTGTTTCTATATATTAATTTGTTCACTACCTCAAAACCTTGTTCTGATTAACTCTGAATTAAGCCTCCTCGATCACATAGCACATATCAGCTTATATTATAGCTTTCAGTTTCATACTTTAAATTTGATATGAGATTGCTGCGAGATTATTTATTTATTTAATGATTTTGCTGTGTGACGGCTGAGACGTCCGATAACCTCTCCGCTGCCCTTAGTGTAGAGACTGAGAGTGCACAGTGCGTATAGCCATGCCTTGGGTTTCCATATAATCGAAGCCAACCCCAGGCCCCTGATAGCAGCCCTTATTCTGGGCCTTGGATCAATAAGGTCATTTTGACCAATCAGAAAGCAGACGTACATTCAGTGCGTGAGGCTCATCTGTGGCCAGCCAATGAGAGGGTGAGACGCGCCTTCAGTGCGGGACTGATAACCATTTCGCATGGGGCCTCCTCTGATTTCCTTCTCTACCGGAAGTGGGGAGCCTTCTGAAGTTCATGTAGCAAGATGGCGTCATAGAGTTGGGCTTACATGGGATAAATGTTGACATTGAAAGAAAAAAGAGGCTGCTTAAAATCACACTTTAAGCATATTTAATTCTTGTAAATACCCCTTAAAGCTGCTTAAATGTCATTATGACCTTTCTATGACATTTACCGTATTCGACCTAATAAGCGCCCACCCCCTAATAAGCGCCCCCCCCCCTTTTTGGGGCATTTTTAGACTGGACCAAAGGCTCAAATTTCACGATTTTATAGACAATTAAACTCTTAAGTACTATAACGCCATAAAAATAATTTTATAAGCGCCCTGGGCGCTTATTACGTCGAATACGGTACATGGAATTCACTAAACTTAAAGCTGTTTAAATAGTCACTTTAAGCAAAATATAAGGTTGCTTAAATGCCAATGTTTATGCAGTGTTATTATCAACGCTTTTATAAATGATGGCATCATGATGAACCAATGTAATACTGGCGATAAGTATAACCGGCACTGCATTAGCGCATCATGCCAACCATATAGGAGTGTATCCACTTTGTAGGGTTACCATGATGCACAAATACACCCCAAGAACAAAGAGGATTCTGTGCAAAGTGACACTTCATAAAGGTCTCTGCTTTACTTGAAACCCCACTCTTTAGCATTTACCTGAAAAAGTTGGTTTTGTGCTATTTAAGTGACTTTTTTTCTATATCAATTTTCTGTATGAAATATTGCTTTCTTGGTTTCAATGTTTGATGGTATGGATTGGGATTGATCAAAACTTGTATGTGGCAGCATTTAAATATTTTATTTCTAAATCTTTCACAGGAAAATAAGAGACAGAAAGCAAGGCTTTTTTTGACAAAAAGTGCAAAAGCACCTGTCGTATAAGAATCTGGCACAGAGGTGCCCTGGTTCAAAGACTAACTTGGTTAGGCACTATAGTGACTGAGGCACGGGTCATAGAGAACCAACGAATACCAGTGTGTGTAAGCCAATGCTTGCTGCATATATACTGACATAATATCATGTACAAGTACAATAAACAATTTAGTATGGTGGGCTGAATTTTAAATTCCCTGTTCCACAGTAAATATAATTATTGAGATAGAGCACAAACAAACAGAATGCATATACTATATCCCCATCAATTTAACGACCCCTGCAAACACATATTTAGCCATTTGAAGGTACATACTGCTTTAATGTACTCTGCCCTTTAGTGTTATCATGCATGAATGCAGCCTTGTTATCCTCAAAGAATCTGCACCAATGCAGCATTGGTAATCTACTTGCTGGAGCTCCATAGGTGCATCATAATAGCAAATTAATGTTCTCCTTTAGCAACATGTGATCCTTAAAGGGTTATATGAACACAGTCCCCATGAGTTTGTGAAATGTCATCGTAATTGAGGAGGAGTACTTCAGAAAACCAATAAGCTGCGATGACCATTCCACCGACTCTCCTCTACTGAATAAACTTTTTTCTTTAATATAAAATGATGCATTATGATTTAAATTACAAATCCAACTGGGAATAGCAAGAGTGATGGCCCACCCCCTTACTATATATACCACATTTCTAGAAAAAGAATCATTGTTATGGATTGCAATATCAATTCTAAATATTCTACAGATTGATTTATTTTGAAAAGAAACATCGCGCTAATTCCAGAAATGTCAATAAAGGCTTATTTTTCACTATATCTACTTATTCTTATATATTTCAACTATTGTTTTATTTGTTTATTACTTTCAATATACGTCATTGGCGTGTGTTGGAGTGAACCCTATTGAGCCATAACCGGGATGAAAGAGAATGTAATTAAAATATAATTGATTTGAGTCGTCTCCCATTGGATGCCAACACTTAACACCCCCTGTCCTCACCCGACGGTTCCCACGCATTACCTCAGGCCAAATAATGACTTGCTTCTTATCACTAAGCCATGAGAAATATAACGAAGGCGCTTTTTTCTTTTGTTTTACTGAGGCTTAAATCATATAGGATATTGCAGGCTCTCAGAGAACCAAGTTCACATTTTAGTTATCAAGAGATTTTAATCTAATTTTAAAAGGATCTGCTCGTATTTGTCTAATCTTGTTATGTTTTTTCCATTAAAATTTGCAAAATGTTGGCAATGCACGTGGTGATGAGAAGTATATTAGAAGGAGTGACCTAAGGGCTAATACAACTGTTCACACCCATATATATATATATATATATATATATATATATATATATATATATATATATATACACATCTATATGTATATAGAAAATTTGCATCTAGGCCTATTTATATATAGACAGGGAAGGAGGGATACATACGGGACCAGTGCAAGGGAAAGACAGACAAAGAGACGGACAGAGCCAGACCGACCGACAGACAGACGGACAGAGGGAAACTAACACTAAAAGGGAGACAGACAGAGACAGACAGCACAGCACAGCAGAGACGTAGAGCAAGATAGAGACAGACACGCAGACAGAAGGACTGAGTGAGACAGAGACAGACAGATATATACAGGCAGAGACAGACAGAGACAGACCATCAGACAGACAGAGGCAGACAGAGAGGGAGGCAACAAGGCAGAAAGAAAGGCAGAGGGCCATAGGGGGAGACAGAGACAGAGACAGACAGGCAGAGGGCCATAGGGGGAGACAGAGACAGAGACAGACAGGCAGAGGGCCATAGGGGGAGACAGAGACAGACAGGCAGAGGGCCATAGGGGGAGACAGAGACAGAGACAGACAGGCAGAGGGCCATAGGGGGAGACAGAGACAGAGACAGACAGGCACAGGGCGATAGGGAGGGAGACAGAGACAGAGACAGACAGGCAGAGGGCCATAGGGGGAGACAGAGACAGTGACAGACAGGCAGAGGGCCATAGGGAGGGAGACAGAGACAGAGACAGACAGGCAGAGGGCGATAGGGGGGAAGGCAGACAGACATTCAGACAGAGACAATGAGGGACAGACAGACATAATATAGACAGATAAAGACAGAAACAGAGAGAACGAGTTAGATACAGTTCTAAATGATGAATACATAAACATTCCAGTTTATATGAGGCAGAGCTAAGACGACTCCCGCATTTCAAACAGTGGCGTTTGGTTGTTGGGGGGGGGGGGGGGGGTGGGGGTGGGGGGCGGTCCCAGTCTGTCACAGGTCTGAAAAAACTACGACGTGGAGTGCATGTCTAGCATATATTGTTACTCGTGTTCCAATCCCAGTGGGAATCAGAGAATGGGATAACATCTATGTATTAAAATGAATGGGGGAGGGAGGGGGGATGGGGAAGGTACGCACTATAGCGCACTTTAACAATACATAGTGAAGCTCCAGCAATCGACATCGGGATTTCATCGCTAACCCTTTGAGTACAGCGTCATGCATAAAGACTGCATGAGTGACAAACAGGCATTGCATCAACTGGCGCATCATGCTGACCCATCGGTGTGTAGCAACCTTATATATGGTCGGCATGATGCATACAGGCGACATTGGCGAGTTACTCACCAGGACTGCGTTCATGCTACACGCTTTATTAAGGTGGTGCATTAAAAAGAAATGCTGCCCTTAAAGGGTTAATTGGACGTTGTAGGGTCTTGGTGTCTCCTCTCTGCAGAATATTGTTTCTCCTGACTAGGGTGGAAATTTGAGCAGTTGACGTCCTTGAGTCCAGTTACTCCATTAGTGACCCTTTAAGGGTTGCATACTGCTTTAAGGCGCTATCCCCTTGGTCGTCATGGTCCATAAATGAAGCCCTGATGAGTCTACTCGCCAGGGCTGCATTCATGCATCATGATGACCCTACGAGAGTGCATCAAACCCATAGGGTCGGCATGATACATGGATGCGGTCCCTTGGGAGTTACTCGCCAGGGTTGTGTTCCTGCATCATTATGACAACGGGCATAATGCATTAAACCCTTAAAGGGCTTGTCCCTCGTCTCACATATCCTCCTACCAAGTTTACTTAAGGTCACATATCTTTCTCTGTTGTCATTAGGTATTTTTATTTTGAAATTAATTCCCTGGCATGCACGTTGTAATTACAGTTTTTGTGCTTAGGTGCACTTAGAGCAACAGGAGCAAGAGTATGGGTGGGAGCATATATAACATGTATACGTCTTCTTATTTTTTTTAAATACAAGCATTACTATGCTAAAGTACTAGAAGGGCCGTATTTAATGCCCCCATTGAATACAATGGGGCCGTATTCAATGGCCTAAGGAAAAGCTTTTTTCCTTCATCAAATGCCTTAAAATAAAAAAATAAACACTAATGCCAACTACATTGATACCGCCCTGACGTATTTCACTTGTGGGGGCTGGGGCACATCCCACTCAGCCTGCGACTTTGTGGGATACTGCCCCAGCCCCCATTCATGAAATACAGCAGAGACGATATCAATGGGCGTTGGCATTTGTCCGCATATTTATTTTCTAATGAGGGGGGGAAGGGTTCTTACTCTATGACGGTATATTGTATTCGCCAACTGCCAAACTGCTGATCGAGTTAGGGAGTGGTCATTTTTTAACAACAGGGGTGGATTGGTGGATTTTCACGCGAGCGAGTCAGAATTATTTTGGTCCCCCCCTCTCAGGTAAGTTGAAATTGAGCGTGGCCGACCCCTTTGAGCTATAGTAGAGCGAGGGCTTTTATGGGTCAAAGTGTAAAGACAGAGTGGGTGGAGAGATGATTTGTCCTAGTCCATAGCTCAATCTACCCATGTCCTATCCCCTTGTCCCTTTCTCACGCTATACCTTTGTCTTACCCAGTGGGCACAAAATTCTGATCAATGTTGAATCAATGTTGAATCAACATTGAATCAATGTTGACAACCATTTATCATTGTTGATTCAATGTTCTGTGCCCATTGGGTATATGTCCCTCTCTCACTCCATACCTACGTCCTATCCCCCGTCCTCTCGGTCTACCTGTGTCCTATCCCCCTGTCCTTTAGGTCTACCTGTGTCCTATCCCCTTGTCCTTTAAGTCTACCTATAATCTTTCCCCCTGTCCTTTAAGTCTACCTATGTCCTATCCCCCTGTCCTGTCAGTCTACCTATATCCTTTTCCCCTGTCTTTTCAGTCTACGTTTATCCTTTCCCCCTGTCCTTTCAGTCTACCTATATCCTTTCCCCTTGTCCTTTAAGTCTACCTATATCCTATCCCCCTGCCCTTTCAGTCTACCTATGTCCTTTCCCCCTGTCCTTTCAGTCTACCTATGTCCTATCCCTCTGTCCCACGGCTCGTCCTATACCCGTCCCAGACTCCCCCCCCCCCCACCTCCCCCGCCCTACCCAGCATTGTCGTCACGTGACAGATTCCCTCATTAGGAGGCACCTCTCTAATGAGGTCGAAGTTTAATCACGTGACCCACCAGCACCAAGGCCAGGTCATGTGACACCTTTTTACGTCCAAACAACACCAACACAGAATAATGGTCCAACACGCTAAGTATAGTAAGTGTGCTGTGGGGAATACGTGGGGGTCCTTGTGCCGAAGGCTTTTTTAAATGGTAGCATTTAAAGGGTGGTTGGACATATATGTATGAATAAATATATATATATATATACTTATATATATATATATATATATATATATATATATATATATATATATATATATATATTTATATATATAGATAGATATATAATTATATATAGATATAGATAGATATATATAGATAGATATATAGAATGGTTTTTTTTGTGTATTTTTGTTTCAAGTTGGTCACATAATTTTCATGATTTTATGTGACTGCCGAACCTTTATTTCATAACTCAAAAAGGACAATTAATTAACGGATAATTCCTAGACTAAAGAAGAGGACAAAGACCCATACATGAATACAAATGAATAAAGATGCAACTGCATACGCCTAGTGTAAAAAAGTCAAAGAGAAAAGTTGTGAGAAGGTGACTATCTTTCTGTTGCCGTTAGGGTGGTAGGTCATGTAAAATGTTAGAGGATATTGATTCTGTTTGGATGATATGAGATAGAAAGTTTCAATACTAAATTGGGAGATAATACTGTCTTTTGGCGGCTAATAGGATAGGAGAAAGGACTTCTGGGAATGTCTCGACCCTGTAGGGTCGGCATGAAGCATTCACCAGTGCTGCATTCATGCATCCTGATGACCAAGGACACGATGCATTAATGCATTGTGCCGTCCTCAAAGGATTAAAAGGTCAGAAATGCAATGAGAAACTGAGGTATTTAGTTCTAAGAATATGTCTATCTGCAAGGTACTCAGCCCTGTACACTCTTGTCTTGTCAGCAGACCGCATGAGCTCTCACCATTAGCTAGTATCGTAATTATTAATTATACATTTGATGCATTATGGTGTCCTTGAACGTTTATAAGACACCTAATATGCTATAGGCACGTGGTACATAGGATATGTCATTTCTAGGAGACTAATGTTTTAATTAGTCGTGTGTCCTTTCTATATTAATATGTTGCTTGAAGGCATTTGATAAGGCATATATATGTAATAATGTGTTTCTCGCATTAATCCCTTTAAATGCTTCAAAGTGCTTTAACCCTTTGAGGACGGCAAGAAATTGTTAAAGCTAGCTGTGGGGGCGAGATGTTTTGCAGAATCTTTCTCTTAGGACAAGGCTTTGTGGAATCCCATAGAGTTACAATGACTACAGTCGATGTTCGCCCTGTCATGGCATCAACTATAGTTGATGCTCGCCAACAAAGTGTTAATTGGTTATAGATGTGTTTTGTCACCATCGTGCATTAATGCAGCCTTGACGATGCTATACTCGCCAATGATACATGAATGTATCATGCCAACCCGTCAACGGCATATTTACCCCGTAGGGCCGTCCTAATGCATGAACGCAGCTGCATTCTGGCATCATCTAGATCAAGGATGTATCACATTAAAGCACTATGCGGCCCTTAAAGTCATTAAACATCTTTTCTGCTAGCATATTATCCGTCTCTTTGATAGCTAATATCATCAGTGTCTAGTATTAGTGTGATAAAGGGCCCATTATCATAATACTGTAATAGATATTGCGTGTTAAGCCATTAAAGGCAGCATAGTGCCTTTAATGCAACATACACACTTTGAATCATGAATGCAGTCCTGGCGAGTAACTTGCCAGCGCTGCATGAATGCATCATGCAGACCCTCCAGGCTTGATACATGACGCCATGAGGCACCCTATGTCGTACTTAACCTTTTGACAATGACATTATACATTAATACATTATGCCCTTTGTCGTCATGATGAATGAATGCAGCGCTGGTGAGTAACTCGCCAGTGCTGCATTCAAGCATCATGCTAACCCAACGAGGTTGAGACAGTCCCAAAGGGTCGGCATGATACACGAATGCATTGGTGCACCATGTTGACAAATGTCATTTTTTAGCGACATCCGTCCTTAAAGGGTTATGGGTTAATATTAGATACTAAATGAATGTTTGGATCTCATTATGCAAACTTAGTGACGTCAGACGGTTGCTCTGCCGTCCTCAGGTAAATATATTAGACACAGCAAGGATGAAGAAAGTGTTTGTGTCTATTGCTTAACCCTTTAAGGATGGCATGACATCTTAATGCATCATTCCCTTAGTTGTCATAATGCATGACTGCAGCCCTGGCGAGTAATTTGCTAGTGCTGCATTCCAGCATCTCAACTCCCTATGGAGTTTCGATGCTCCGGACGGGTTGGCATGATACACCAATCGTTTTTAATTGTTTGTCCCTATTAAGACAGGGTATTTGACTTCGATTCCACAACTGTCTGTGTCCAAAAATATTTGAATATTGTAAATTCTGTTAGGACACATTAGGCCGTTAGCTGCGGCAGTACCATAAGGTTATAAATAAGTAGTCATTATTGGTTTTGTAACAAAAGGTCGAGATTTATGAACTATCATGAGAATTCATGAAATGGTTCTTACACTAAAAATATATTTTAATTGCTAATGTATTGCTTAAAGACGATTTGGCCAAAAAAAGGACAGTGTGGTTTAAGCAGTCTAACAGATGTCTTCTCAGTAAGGCTAGACGATTGCATCTACTTCTATGGTCATACATCAAGCAATTATCGGATGACATTACAGATTAATGAACTACCCTGAAGGGGACCCTAACCTATGAATAGGGCAGCATCTCTTGTAAGGCAATCCTTGTAAGGATTTCCTGATAGCTCTAGTCCCCTGTGCCTAACAAAGTTACCTTCAGACGATGGGGTCCTTGTTAACCTGAACACCTAGGCCAGAAAATATAAAAGCTGTGTTACAAATCTTTTTCCCGGCTACCCGGAAAATCATTAGTAAAATCATTCGCCCACCTTATATTCCGGCTTTTTGTTATCGAAAAGGTGACATTTTTGTGTTGATAAGATGCCATATTTCTCTTCCTCTAACTCTTCCCCAAGCAAAGATATCAAACATTGTGAACAATTGACCATTCCCTTAACATCCCTGAGGACCTAGTGTGAACAGTCCTGAGATTTCCCCCCAAAGGGCCCTTAAGTGGGAGGCTGCTGGGAAGCTGGGCAGATGAAGATGTAGTATCCATGACAACACAATGGATGGGAAGGGATGGGGCAGTATGGAGGCCGATAAGGGGGGATAGGGCTGCTGATAAGCCTCATACTGTTATTGGAGGGGGGGGGGCTGGTGGGAGAGGGGTAGGGACTGGGAGGTGGGGGGGGGGGTGGGCAGGGGTTGTGGTACACACACACACAGACTTAAACATATGCAAAGCGACATAAGCACCATTTTAAAAATGGGGACAAAAATCTGACAAAAAATAGATAAGGGATAGTGAAATATAATTCAGACAGAGACAAATAGACAAAGGGTAGGATTCTCCATGAGTTCCTCTTGCCTTTCATATTCACGGATAGTAAGTAATTAGTTAAACCTGAAATAGCCAATTCATGTGTTGCCTACATTGTCTACCTTACAGAAAGGTCGATGCCACATTCTCCGATACAACCCTCCCCTGCCTCCTCCTAGTCCAACCACCTGCCTCTGCTGTCTAAGCCCATCTCCAAAACACTCACACACACCTTAGCCCTTTAAGGACGGTGTGACGCTTTAATGCGCTAAGCCTTTTTTCTCGTCATAATTCACGAATGCAGCCCTGGCGAGTAACTCACCATTGCTGCATTCAAGCATCATGCCCATCCTAGGGAGTTGGTGCACTCCTGTAGGATATGCATAAGTAACTCACTGGCACTGCATCGGTGCATCATGACGATGGATGTCATTTTGACGCGACAGACGTTGCATGTTTTAAAAGGCCTTTTGTCATCCGAGTCTCAATCCTACTCTTTGAATTTCTAAAGCTTCTGTCATTCTGAATTATCATCCTTCAGAAACCCTAGAACCGATGCCTTGCCTCCCCTCCTCCCAGTCCCCTCCATCACCTCAGCATCCACTCTACCACCTGTGTTTATGGGGGCTTCCAATTAGCTTAGCAGTTCCCATACATGTATACATATCACTTACATTTAACCCTTGGAGGGAAGCAGAGTGCATTAATAGCAACACTGCATGAATGTTGGCATTTAAGAAAAAAAAACTGCTAAAAGTCACGCTATAAGCATCTTTAATTTCAGTAAATGCCACTAAAAAACCACTTAAATATCATTATGACTGTTCCAGGACATTTATATGGAATTTACTGAACTTAAAGCTGTTTAAAAAGCGACTTTAAGCAATAAAAGGTTTGCTTAAATTACAATGTTCATGCAGTGCGAGGTTTGGATGTCAACCTGTATGGCAATGTGTACGTCTACAGTAATGCTAGAGGATGGGCTAGACGTTGCCATCCTTGTAATAAGTGGGCATATCTAAACCTCGCTAATATACCATGAACGTTTGTTGTCATGATGCATGGATGCATCCCTCGTAAGTAATACGATCTTCTGGAGTTGATACGCTCCAGAAGGTTGGGAGAGCACAGAGTAGACTCATTTTCTGGACAATTATCTAAAGCTTTGGAATGATATGTATAGATCTAACCCTTTAAGGGCAGCATGAGGATTTAATACAGTAAACATACAGGCGGAAACATACAGGGCATGTAAACGTCTGTGCGTAGCCGCATAGACCATGCGACTATAAAGGGCATTTCTTAGGCACTATGTGCCTGTCATTATAGCAATTTCCATCTGCACGTAAAAAACATGTCTCCTTTGTTTTCGACTTTAGTCGTCATGGCTCGTCACGGCTGCATTCACGCATCATGACGTTGAATGTAGCACTGCAAGTGACCTGCTTGTGATGCATCCATGCATCATGAAGACAGACGGCATGATACATGAAAACACTATATGTGACCTCCAAATCGAAGGAACTCAAAAGCAATATTAAGTGTGATCAGAATGAAGGAAATCTTGTATGTCTGTACTGAAATATATCAAATTATACATCATATATTATTTTGGCTGCTGCTAGAATTCCACAAAGGGGCATATGGGTAAGTGCAGTGCCGTATATAGCTCCTACCTTGTTCCTATCAGTAGATATATATCAGTCTACAAGGGGATTGGCTCTATGCATGTCCTGTAGTGAGATTTAGACACTCCCTATAGCCATCCACCACCACCAACCAAAAAAAAAGAGAAAATGAAGATATATCTGAGATATCATCTGGACTCGCTACCTCATCTGATTGCGCTGGTAGCCGTCAATACATGGCCTATCTCAGTCTAATTAGTTCACTCCCGCAGAGCACCAGCAGCACCCGGCATGCAAATATCCCATTTCACCCAAACCCTCCCTCTCCCCCCCCGGCCTGCTGGTCGTTGCCACTCATGGTCATATTATACACATTTTTCTGCAGTTGCTGCCTCTGTTGTAATGCTGACAACGTTTTCTGGGAATCACAAATGTAATTTATTTCTAAGCTTGCCACGTGAGCTATGTGCATGATATTAATCTTAATATGTATGTTTGTATGTATGTGTGTATACACACATGTATATATGTATATATATATATATAAATATATAAATATATATTTATATATATATATATATATATATATATATATATATATATATATATATTTATATATATATTTATATATATATAATTATATTATATATATATACATAATATATGCATGTTTGTGTGTATGCAATAACATCATTATTTGACATTATCTTTGGGGAATGTAAGCTATTTTTGTCCTAGGCCTATGGTAAAGACCTGATGACAATCTGGCTTTTACACCAGAGATCGAGCCACCTTAATTCTCTCCACCCACACACAGACAGTGACAGACATGAACCAGGAGACCTCACAATGACCTTCATGAAACAGACCTATACATCTAGTATTTCAACCACAACGAGAAGATGTCGTAGACTAATCAGAAAACTAAATATGACTCTAATTATAGCCTACTGGAATGTAGCTCAGAATTAAGGGAGTGATTATTGTTTTACAGGGGGAGGGGGGTAAAATGTCGACCGCGTGATCGGGGTTGGTGTAAAAATGATCACTCCCTCAGACGTATTTATTTCTAAGTACAAATGACGGTAGACGTACCACTGTCAGGTATACCCATACCCATATAAGGAGAGGCTAATAACAGAGCATTGCAGCACATGGGACTTTAATCAGTTGAAGCCCCTGACGTAGAGCCATGGTAACCCTTTAAGGATGGCATGATACCTTAATGCATCATGCCCTTGGTCATCATCATGCATGAATGCAGCCCGGGGCAGTAACTCACCAGTGCTGCATTCAAGCATCATGCCAACCCTACGGGCTTGAGACACTCCCAAATGGTCGGCATGATGCACCAATGCAGCACCGGGGAGTTACTCGCCGGGGCTGTATTGGTGCATCATGACGACAAATGTCATCTTATTAGATTATAGGGACATCCGTCCTTAAAGGGTTAAGAATACATTTCTTTTTATACTTGTAGTAGAGTGAAATCTCGTTATAAGGAGGACTGTTTGTTTCCCGCGCGCAAAGCGCAGCAGCTGTATTAAGGGGGTATGGGGGCATGCCCCCCAGGACAATTTTCTTGATCTCGCCTTGAAATGGTGTATTCTCACGCATTTTAGGACCGCCTCCCCCCCTTCCCCATCCAAATCAGGGGCCTTTAGTCAGGCCCTATGAATCATACTCCACAATCTCCTCTTTTCTTTTTTTTTTTTTTTTTTTTGGGGGGGGGGGGGAGGCCCGTGCCCCCCCTGGATCTGCCAATGTCAGTATGCATGAGTACATCTTTGGCAAGTCTACTTGCCAGGGCTGAATTCGGCCGACCCTACGGGAGTGTATCAATCACGGCATGGTGCTGACATACAGCACGGGCGAGTTAATCGCCTGGGCTGCATTCATAATAACCGGTATAATAGATTGAAACACTATCTGGGCCTTAACGGGTTAAATTAATGAATTCCCCCTATTGGCCTTGTAGTAATGGGTAATATTGGAAATAACAGCGTTAGTATTCGCAGAAACGGGATCACAGAAACAGAAACAGGAACTATCCCATTGGAATGGTACATTTGGAAATGGTTAAAGATTAGATTCTGGCAATTGCCTTTACTGCTAAGGCTGCGGACTACTGGAGGGGGGGTGGGTGGGGGGGGGGGTAGCCTGGGGCCCTTTAACCCTTTAACGACAGCATACTGCCTGAAAGATTTGTGTTCATTTTGTGAGTTGCTGAATCGGTGCTTCCAAGCATCACTCTTTGAGTGCATCATCCCCATAGTGTCGGCATGATGCATGAATGCATCAGGGTGGATTTACTCACCAGTGCTGTGGCACGAATGCATCATCTCGATACAAAAGGGGATTTTGTATTAACACACTAGGCTACCCTTAAAGGGTTAACTGCTCGGTTTGGGAAGGTTCAATGTAAAATGAATTCATTTGAAGCCTATTTGAATAAGTGGGGTGTGGATCAGTCGGGTTGTGTGGGCAGGGTGGCACCCGCCCCGGGCCAGCACAGTAGCATGGGGTGGTGAGGTGGGGGGGGGGGGGGGTAGGCATAACCCTTTTATCACAGCATAACGCTTAAAGGCCTAAAAGTGTTTTCCAGTTACATGTTCTGAAAATTTAACTTTAGATCTAAAATGTACTTAAAAGTATCCAGAAATCGACTTGCAGTGGCAACTCGCAGACTCCCACCTCAATTTGTGCGACCTCAAATCAACACCAAAATAGACAAGAACTAATTTGTAAATTTCTTTATTCTATATTGTATGCCAGGGTCAGCTTTTTATTGGTGAGATGGGGTCGGTTAATATGATATGCAGATAAAGGGGCTGCCGATGCACCAATGCAGCACTAGTGAGTTACTTGCCACTTGTTTGTATTTCTTTTATTCACCCTGACTAAAGCCAAATAAAAAGAATATTTGTTTCAGGTAACATGGGCAGAAAGTCTAGGGTCGGAAGGTCAGTTTTTCTTTTTTTTGTCCTCTACTATATAAATTGAACGAAAAAGTGTAAAAATGGGAAGATTTTTTCAAAACAATTTTAAACCTAAAATTGACCCCAAAAAAATATTGGGTGACCTGAAACAAACCTTTTATTTTTGGCAACTTGCCTATTTTGAATTATCCGCCCAGAGTATCAACACTGGAACTGTGTTGTTGCATCAAAACAGTATTTGGAAATGAGTCATGTCATTAAAGGGCTAACCCTGTAAGGACGGTCGCTAAAAGATATATCAATGTCTTAAGATGACTAAAATGGTTTGTTATTTTATCTGGTCCTTGACTGTAGCTATGGTAACCCCCATTACCCCACAGACTATTTATATTAGTAGCTTTTTGACTACCTGTACTGTGGGGTTTGAACCACCAACCTTCTGCACACCAGGTGAACACTCTACCCCTGGGCCACCCTTTGGTTAATGGCTGGAAGAAAACACTAGACAAAAAAGAGACCCTTTAAGGGCTACATAGTGCTTTAAAGGGTATCGCTACAAAAGTAGGTGCTGGAACCCTGTGGATGTCAGAGAAACGACATTGTACTATGTAGCTAGTGCTGCCCTCTCGTGGCATATGTCAATAAGAGATGTATGGAATAATAGCACAACAGTTCTTCAGATCTCCACCAGAATCTGTAGTGTAGTGGTTATGATGCCTGCTTTGCAATCAGAGGATCCGGAGTTCTATCCCAGAAGGTGCCATGACCTTTTCTCAAAAAAAGGTATAGTTATTGTCTTTTTTTGGTGGGGGGGGGGGCGGGGGTAAAATAAAGGGGGGAAGGAATCTTGCATTCTATTCTAATTTTCACATAGAGAGTATTTAAGCAGCAATGTCCATTGCATGGGCTATAGGGCTAGATTGCCTCACAAAGGAAGTACTTAATCTTTAAATGGGCATTACAGAAAAATGAGCACCACAACATGTAATTTTTTTTCCATTTTCTATTTGATCATTCTGCCAACTAATCTTATCCAAAGTGATTCGAAGATAGCAATAGAAGAACATGGTCATCTGACCACAAAATAAAAATGCTCTTTTAGCTTAGTTAAGAACTAGCTTTTTCAAGTGGCTTTCCCATAGAATTGAGCACTGTACCATGCCATTTTCTTTACTTTTTCTAGTTCCTTATGTATTGAACTAATATTATACTAAGTTATATGCAGAAATCAATAGAATATCTAGATCATCGAACAGGTAGCGATACCCTTTAATGAACTGTGCCCTTTGTGGTACACATGATACGTGTATGCAGATCTGGTGAGTACCTAACGTTATTGCTACAGTCAAGCATCATGCCAACCTTATAGAGTTGATACAATCCCAATGGGTCAGCATGATGCATGGATGCAGCCCTGGCAATGAGACCCACCAGACCTGCATTCATGCATCATGACCACTAAGACTGAAATAGATTAAATTAAAACCCTTTAAGGCCTAGCGTCGACTATAGTCGACACCATGGCAGGCCTAGCGTCGACTATAGTCGATACCATTTACATAGGAATACTATAGGAATTGGAATAAGGCCCGTCCTTCTGGGAACTAATGGTTCTCAGAAGTCGTCCCCATGGCAAGCTAAGTAATCTTTAGTCAGGATCCAAAGGGTTAAAGCACTATGTGACGGTCAAAGGGTTAAAGGGTTTTGCGGCTTGACATTGGAGTAGGGTGTGAGAGTGAAGAAGGGGTGCTGGGGATTGTGGGGGTTTTGTGGGGGGTTTGTTGGGGTTTTGAGGGTTGAAGCAGGGTTTCGCCCATGTTACCCGCAGAGGTCTATTTCTATACATCAAGGTCCTTCCGTGTCGGGTTACTATGGCAACACCCACAATCCCCTGCTGTCAGGTCCCAGCATTCCCCGCTAAGTGCTCCTTGTTTCCGCTTCCGGCCCTGTATACGGTTACCAAGGCAACGCCCGAGTTGTGTCAGTCTCCATAGCAACCGCATGGGGAGTGCGCAGCGATACGCCGCCTCCACTAGAAGTCACTTCCGTATCCGGCCACTTTACTCACGCTGCACAAAGTATTACACCATAAAAAGTAGTGCCACGCTGAAAGTAGTCCCATGGGCGATAATAGAAGATCTAGCGACCATTGACGTTAATCTGCCTCAATATGGGCTCCTGTGCATTTTCTGGTTTTGCACTCTACTGAGATGGTAATTCATAAATAAATCGTTTCTGTTACTTCTTTCTAAGTACTAAGTACTGTTTAAAGCGCAGAGGTCTTAAATAAGCGCAGGCATCGTCTAAGCGCAGGTCTAGGACCCCTCTGAAATCCAAAATCTCTCATTAAATTGACTCATATAAGCGCAGATCCCTGTCTAAGCACAGGGGGTAACAGGGGATTGAAATTTAAAAGCGCAGGGGTGCTTAAGTTGGCCACAACGGTAATCCTCAAGCCTATCTGTAAAATAAAAGACATTAAAGTGTAAAGTAGAATCTACTCTACACACCCAAGATGGCAACCAACTTTGCACAGTGTCTTTCTATGGTTCAATAAGAAACACACCAAGGAACCTAAATGGATGTAAGCACCGAAATAGTACCCCAATAGAAGATGGTTAAGTGGGACAGCTCAGTAATTACACAGATTGTCTCAATCAAACCCACAAATTTACCCTCGCTACAACCTCCTACTCGGCCGCCATTAGCTCATTCAGTGCTGCCCCCTTCTGCCCCACTCCGGCATTGGCTCTATTCAGCCTCCCCTCCTGAAGAGCCTCCAAAATTGTCCCTTTGTCCCCTCCTTCTTGAAGAGTTCTGATCACGCCCGCTTCTCATTGGCTGGATTAGTGTCAGGTGGTCTAACGGGTGGCGCCCTCTTGTGGGTGAAACTGGCGCTGGTTCCCCGACCGGGTTGTAGGTATTTAAGTGTATACGGGTACCAGTGAAAAGGTGGATTCTGGCTCTATTACTCAGGGCCAAAGGGAGGCTAGCAGAGTAGAGTGTATAACTATAAGGGTGCAGGCATGGTGGCTGTAGCTGCCATTAACCCATTCAGGATGGCATAATGGTATAATGTGCTATACTGTATTAGGCCTTTAGGCCCTCTGGAAAAGGGGCCCCACCGAACTGGGGCCCTCAGAACTGGGGTCCTCAGAACTGGGGCCCTCTGAACTTGGGCCCTCTTGAGCCCTCTGAACTCCAGTCGAGGCGTGCCCGACTGATGAATTAGTCAGTCTGGGAAAGCTGAGCCAAATCGTTCGGGATTGAATTTTGTAGTATAAGAGGCAAGAAAGCTACATTTACACTCGCCAATCGTAATTTAGAGACTCCCCAACACACCACTAAATTGCCCGGAGCGAGTGCACCCGGTTTTTGGAAACTATGGTCAATGTTCCATCTGTGACCAGGCCCAGCAGGCCTGGTTAGAGTGAGGCTATATGAACTGAAATAGGGCCGCCAGGAACGAGGGTCCGCGCACCCAGGAGAGCTAGCACGGACGTGCCTGCCAATTTTAACACCTCTAAACGCTCACTTGAGCAATCAAGAACCCCTTCCCCCAACCCCAAAGCTCAGATGTCAGGTGCCAGCTTGCCTCTAGGCCAGGATATTGTCACATAAATACCTTTGGGAATCTTTATACACGAAACTCCCTGTTGCACTGATGTTTCTGGGCCTGTAATTTGAGACACACTGACTGCATGTAACTAAACAGAGACAAGCAACTGTGTCAAAAGGGAGCCTGGGTGACCCCCTGATCGATACAAGGGAGTCACCTGGGGGAGTCACATAGTTTCCTGACTCACCTAAGGAAGTCAAATAAGGACCTCGGCTCCCCTAAGGAGGGGAGTCATTCTGGAGGCACCCGAGACTCCCTTTTGACGCTGTTTCTTTTCTCTGTGTACAGCCCTGTTATCATGCGTCTTCCAACAGCCCCCTGTTTTTGTGACCGCCCCTCATGGTCTCATATTACGGAGGCCCACAGCTACAATGCCCAGTACCCTTTTGCAGTGGGTACAAAAACCCGATTTCAATATCTACATGGGCTAAGTATAGCTGCAGACGGGTCGAAAGCGACCTGGCGACCTGGTCAAGTTTTGAATCTGACTTTCTACCTAAATTAAAATTGACAAAAGGTTACAGGGTCCAAAATAGTGACTATTCGATCTGAAATCCTTAATTTCGACGACTTTCCAAGCTCAAGGGCGGCTCTCTGCATCCCCTTTAGTGTCAAGGATTATCATTCAGGAATATTGAGGGCAAATATCAAGCCACATAAGATTTCAAATCGCTGTACTCACCCAACATTTCTTAATCAAGAAATACTTCATTCTGATATACTGTCATAAGATGTGGCCAAGACACCCCCTACATTAAGTGTCAGCCTGCTGTAATCTGGAATGCCACTCAGGCAAACAACTCAAATATACTATAAGGCCCTACCCAGACAGCATTGGTCCCTGGGGCCCATTTGTGTTTTACTTCCATGGCCCAGCTGGGCTTGCCCATATCTGGGTTGTGGTCCTTATTCTCTAGGGCTACAAGTGGGAGCCCAGATGCAAAAGTTGTTGTTTGTGAACAGCAATATGTGCTGTAACTATACAGTACTTTAGCTGCAAAAGATAATACAGCAACTTTTGCTGTACACATACAATTCTGTTACTGTAGATGCAGGTTCGAATCCCATAACCAGCAACCAGAAGGAAGAGAGCAGAGAGGTTGGAGGGAGTACCATACTCCACAGCTCAAATATGACCTGATCTTTTCAAAAGCCTATTGATGCAGGCCACATATAAGTGATTGCCCCTCTAGCTCAGTTGGTAGAGCCGTGGGAGATGTAGTCTGAGGGTCAGCAGTTCCAGTCCCGGCAGGAAACTCTCATGCAAACTACATTCCTCCTGATGCAATTCTAAAGTATGATATATTTTGGTACACTGAAATGTTACTATTGAAAATATGCAGAGGATAAAACCAATGTATCTCTACAATCTGCATGAAAGATAGTAAAATCTACTTTGAAGAACATCTAGTTCAGTACTTATTAGTACATTACTGCAATAGGGTAATTTTCATAGTAACCCTTAAGACATGAACAGTCTAGTTCTAAAATTGTCCCCAGGGATCCTGTGTTGACCTCATTACCATTCACACAGAATTAGGAAGTGTTTCAATGCACCTGACATGCAGGATTCACTGGTGTAGTGGTCATGGTTCAGGACTATGGATTGGAACCTGGGGGTTCAAATCTCCAAGATGTTGAATATGTGAGCCTTTTTAGAACTCAGGTCTGCGTCTACAGTAGATTCTACTGTAGGTCTACAGCAGAATTTACTGGAACCAAAGTTGCCCCCCAATAGTTGCTGTACAGGAACACTACTTAGGCCTACTTCTAACAGTGTGGGCCAGCCCAGGAAAACCTTATTTTCATGAATACATTGTAAATGTTTCAAAAAATGCCGACATCTGATTTTGCTAAAAAAAGAACAAAAAAAACATTTATTGTACATTTTTATAGTTTGTGCTAAAGTGAAATTAATCTGGCCTTGAGCTGGGCACTTCGATTAGGGACTGACCCATCTGGGCTCCCAGTTATAGCCTCAGACAAGAAGGACCATGACCCAGATATTGGAAAAATAGCTTGCCCAAGTAAACAAATATGATTCCCACTTAGCAATATTTGCTCCATACTATCGGACAGAAACAAGGATTTCACAGGTTTTCAGCTTTTTTTTTCAGAATTATAAAAACGTTTTGAGGTCAATGATATCGATTTTAATGTGTGTGTCCATGTGTCCATGTGTTTATGTTTATATATATATAAATATATATATATATATATATATATATATATATATATATATATATTATATTATATATATGTATAGATATAATATAGATATATAGATATATATGATACAATATATATAGATATAGATATGATACTATATATATACATATATATACCCAGTGGGCACACTGCCATTGTGCAGCTCTTACTAGCCACTGCCTGAGTGGCTAATTCTTATGCAGCCCTTACTAGTCATTCGGGCAACACTCACTAGCTGGTTACCTTTTCATTAAAAGTAGGGGTTGCTCAAGTGAGGTTTAGTAAGGTCTTGGGAAGTGGAGCAAATGTAGTGCTGCAAAGGCAGTGCTTAATTAGAGGGGCACTATTCCTGCTATTAGTAGCTGCAAATGCAGGGTTGAAATTGCACCCTCTATAAAGGGCAGAAGGTCTGTTGCCAAATAAGCCCTGCAGATTAGATGTGTACTAGTCGCTGCATGGGAATAGCTTAATAAGGGCTTCAACTACAGTGTCTAGTAAATGCTGCAGAGCGGCCCTCGGTAGTAGCTGCAACTGCAGAGCTGCATATCTAGCCCCTTGTTAGCATTCTAGTAGGTGCTGCCTGTGCTGCCCTTATTAGTAGCTGCTTTGCAGTGCTTTACCAGTGCTGCACGGGCAGCAGCTAGTAAGGGTTGCATTTGCAGGGCTGCAAAACATACATCTAGTGCCATATCAGCCTATTAATAGGTGCTGCCCGTTAGCCCAGGCGTTATGCGCCAGATATGGGGTGAATCGTGCAAATTGTCGTGAAAGCATTAAAGTTGGTACGCTTGAAGGACATGTTCATGGGATGAATTTCAGGGTTGGAGCCAGCAAAAATATGGATTATTACATGCAGGGCGGCCATTTTGTTTAAGGAACACAAAATCACACATTTCCTGTAAAAAAAAACAATTTTAGATGTATTACTGGGTGAAATAGGTCAGTCAGTCATGTCCTGCTTAAAGTCCATGTCCATATGATGAATCTCTGACTTGGAGTCGCTGGGAAACCCCATTATTTGAGCCATGGCAACCATTTTATTTTGATATTAGCAAAACAGAGGAATAAGCTTATGTCCTTTAACCTACCTACAAAATGGTGTACATTTGTCCAAATCAGGTCAGTCAGTCATTTCATGCTCAAAGTCCATGTCCATATGATGAATCTCAGAAATGGAGCCAGTCAGAAATCTCAATATTTCAGCCATGGCAGCCATTTTCTTCTGCTATTACCAAAACACATTTAATCTTAATTGACAGCAACTTCTAGGACTATCATTAGGACAAATAGGTTAGTTTGACATACCATGCTTAATGTCCATAGCAGCAGGATGAATCTTGTTGGGACCCGACAGATTTATTATTACAGTTATGGCAGCCACAGATTCAGCATTCCATAATCACACATTTCTTGGAATAACCCAACATTTAGGTGTATTACTGTGACAAAAAGTTCAAATAGTCATGTGATGCTTAAAGTCCATGTCCTCGTGACAAGTTTTTGAATTGGAACCAGTAATAAAACCCAATTTTCTGGTCCATGGCAGCCATTTTCTTCTCCCTTCACCAAAAAACACTCCAATATACACATAACCTTAAACTTGCTTTTGTTAATGGTAAGACAAAATGGCTGACATGGTTGAAATATAGCCTTTTTCAAGTGGCTCCATTTCTGAGATTGATCATATAGACATGCACTTTGAGCATGACATGACCAATTGACATATTTGTCGTAATTATGTACCATTTTGGAGGTCAATTGGAGGTGATGTGTATATAACCGTATTTATTGGCAATGGCATGATAAAACGGCTGCTATGGCTGAAATATTGAGTTTTCCGACTGGCCCCATTTCAGAGATTTGTCATATGGACATTGACTTTGGGCATGACATGATTGATTGACATATTTGTTGTAATTAAATACCTTTTTAGATGTCAAATGAAGGGAAAGTGACCAAAAATATGTTTTTGTTAATGGCAGGACAAAATGGCTGACATGGCTGAAATATAGCTTTTTTCAAGTGGCTCCATTTCTGAGATTGATCATACGGACATGTACTTTGAGCATGACGTGGCAGATTGACATATTTGTCACAATTATATATATCATTTTGGAGGTCGATTGAAGGATGATGCGTATGTTGGAGTTTTATTGGTGATGGCATGATAAAATGGCTGCCATGGCTGAAATATTGAGTTTTCCGACTGGCTCCATTTCAGAGATTTGTCATATGGACATTGACTTTGGGCATGATATGATTGATTGACATAGTTGTTATAATTAAATACCTTTTTAGATGTCAAATGAAGGGAAAGTGACCAAAAATATGTTTTTGATAATGGCAGGACAAAATGGCTGACATGGCTGAAATATAGCTTTTTTCAAGTGGCTCCATTTCTGAGATTGATCATACGGACATGTACTTTGAGCATGACGTGGCAGATTGACATATTTGTCACAATTATATATATACCATTTTGGAGGTCAATTGAAGGATGATGTGTATGTTGGAGTTTTATTGGTGATGGCATGATAAAATGGCTGCCATGGCTGAAATATTGAGTTTTCCAACTGGCTCCATTTCTGAGATTCGTCATATGGACATTGACTTGAAGCTTGACATGACTGACTGACCTATTTCTGGCAGTTATACACCTTTTTTCAGGCCAATTGAAGGTGATGATTATAGCATTCTCTTTTGTTGATGGCAGATTAAAATGGCTGCCATGGCCCTAATAATTGGTTTATCAGGTGGCTCCAAGTCTGAGTGTTGTTATATACACATGGACTTTAAGCAGGACATGTCCTTTTAAACTATTTCATCTGGTAATGCACTTACATTTTGGATTATTGTAGAAAATGTGTTATTTAGTGATGCCAAAACAAAATGGCTGCCCTGCCTATGATAATGCATTTTTCTGCTGGCTCTAATTTTGAAGTTCATCATATTCACATGGACTTCAAGTGTGTCCGATTTCATGCTTCTACGACCCTTTGCACGATTTATTCACATATCGCCTGGGCTACGTGCTCTCCTTATTAGTAGCTACTTGCAGTGCCTAGTAGCAGGTGCATTTGTAGTGGCTAGTAAATGGTGCACAGCAGCTCTTATTAGTAGCTGCAAATGCAGGGCTGCTGAAGACCATGTGCTTTCAATATCCCCTATTATCACTCATTGTTTTCACCTGAATGCTTGGAAACTACACAATATGTTTAAATGAGACATGGTCATTTGATGCTTTACCCCTCCAGTTTTCTATATTTCATATGACCAACAGCTATCTCTGTCTAGATGTTGCACAAAATACACATAATCTCAAGTTAGTGTTAATCCCCATAGACAACTGAAAATGAAGATTATAACTTGAATGGGTGTCTAAATATTAAAATCTACCAGTCCATGTGGTGCTTAATAACAAAAATGTGTTAAATCATGAGCAGCATATTCCTCCATATTTGGGTTAATTGGCAATTCTCCTTAAATATCCATCCAGGACTAAAACACTATGTTATGCATAGCAATATACACAGACTTAGACATCCCTGATCAATGCTATAAAATCAATGTATGTGACACCATTTTCAATTTCCAAATGCTGAATGAGCAAAATGTGTTTTTTTAATTAATCGAAATCATAGGGTCAATGAGAAGGGGTGAGTTCAATAGTTTTTGCATTCACCAGACCACTGTTGCTTGACATAGGCTAGTAACTGTTGCTTTTGCAGTGGCTAGTAAATGTTTCACAGCAGCTCTTATTAGTGGCTGCAAACACAGGGCTGTTGAAGACCATGTGCTTTCAATATTCCCTATTATCACTCACTGTTTTCACCTAAATGCTCGAAACCTACACAATATTTTTTAAATAAGACATGGTCGTTTTATGCTTTACCCCTCCAGTTTTCTATATTTCATATGACCAACAGCTATCTCTGTCTAGATATTTAAAGAAATACACATAATCTCAAGTTAGTGTTAATCCCCATAGACAACTGAAAATGAGGGTTATAACTTGAATGGGTGTCTAAATATTAAAATCTATCAGTCCATGTGGTGCCTTATAACATATGTGTTAAGTCATGAGCAGGATATTCCTCAATATTTGGGTTAATTGGTGATTCTCCTTAAATATCCACCCAGGGCTGCAAACCCTATGTAATGCATAGCAATTCCCACCGACCTAGACATCCCTGATCAATCCAATAAAATCAATGCATGTTACATTATTTTCAATTTCTTCAAATACTGAATGAACAAAATGTGTTTTTTAATCAATGAAAATCGCATGAGTTCAAAAATTATTCAATTGACCAGGCCACTGATGCTAAACATAGGCTAATAACTGTTGCTTTTGTAGTGGCTAGTAAGCTCTCATTAGAAGCTACAAAATACAAGGCTGCAGAAGCACTGACTAGTAGGGGCAGCTAGTGCAGGGCTTAATAGCTGCAGCATAATAAAGGCTTATTAGCTGTTGCTGAGGCATGTATTAGTTGCCAGTAGGTGGCAGCAGTATTCCCTTTTTGAAGTTTTATACTCTTTGAACTTATTGATATCATCATTTCAATGAGATATACCAGTCATGTGTGGCCCAAATGTGTTAAATTAGTAAACATAGAATATATATCAATTGTTAAGACTTAAAATATGCTTAGGCATGATTAATAACATAGATTAAAACCAAATTTGATTGAGACACCTTTTCTGTGTATAAAAGCATATTACTTAAAGGTCATATACTAAAGCATTAAATCATACCTTTGGCCAGGTTGACTACTAGTGTTGCATTAACCACCAAGTAGTCAACTACTAAGTGATGTATTTGAAGCTCGTGATAGTAGCTTATCTGCAGTGACTGATAACCACTGCATAAGCAGCTACTACTAAGAGCTTATTTTGCAGGGCTGCAAAACCCCAACTAGTAAGAGCTGCA
The DNA here is from genome assembly GCA_947462335.1 of Harmothoe impar. Classification (NCBI taxonomy): domain Eukaryota; kingdom Metazoa; phylum Annelida; class Polychaeta; order Phyllodocida; family Polynoidae; genus Harmothoe; species Harmothoe impar. The sequence continues at coordinate 36,441,586 of OX381717.1, read as the reverse complement.
AGGTGTTACATTTGGCCTTAAATTAGTCATCCATTATGTGCTGCCCATTCTGTCCTTATAAGTGGCTGCTTCGCAGTACTTAATCAGTGCTGCCCAAGCAGCTACTAGTAAAGGATGCTATTGCAGGGTTGCGTAGCGTTACATTTAGCCCCATATTAGCCAGCTATTAAATGTTGTCTGGGCAGCACTGATTAGTGGCTTCTTTGCAGTGCATAATCAGTGCTGCCCGGGCAGCTACTATTAAGAGCTGCTTTAGCAGGGCTGCATAGCGTTACACTTAGCACCAAAATAGTCAGCTAGTAAGCATTTTTGTGCAGGGCTTAATAAGCGTTGATTAAGCGGGGCTGTGCCCACTGGGTATATATATATACATATACATATATATCCATCTGTCTGTGCTACTATATGACTAGTGGCCCTTAAGGTAAAGCAGGGTAGAGCAGTCTAAGATCTAGGGGCAATACAAGAGCCGAGCTGAGACGCTGCTAGGGCCATTGCCGCTCAGGCAATACCCAAACCATTGTATTATCGCCTACATTGGTCAGATACAGGGTAAAAGGTGAGGGAGAGGTGGGAGGGGGAGGGCAATGACCCCCTGTGCCCCCCATGTGCCCCCCTCCCCTACCCACATATTGATGTATCTTCAGACCATACCAACACACCCCCAGTTCCTACCCACCTCCCTCCTTCCACCCTAGCAATGCCCAGGCGCTGTAACCCTTTAGGGCTGCATAGTGCTTTAATCATTAAAGCACTATTTATGTCCTTAGTTGTCATGATGCATGAATGCAGCCCTGGCGAAGATACTCTCCAGGAGTGTATTCAAGCATCATGCCAACAATACGAGGTTGATACAGTCCCGAAGTGTCGTTCACTCCATGATCCGACTTACCAGGTTTGCATCATGACCATAGTGTATCAAACCTTAAGGCACTATGCGGTCCTTTTAAAGGGTTGATATCACCCGAGTCCGACCAATCCCAACCTTCCTCCAGTCCTGCCCCACCTATGTCGTTCGCGCCGTATAACGCTCCCTATCTTGCCCTTACCCTCCTAGTTCTCCCCCCACCCCTCCCTACCACCCCTCCTTCCGCCTCCCCATCGCTCACTCCGGCCTCCTTCTCGTAGTCACATCTCGTCTCTTCTCGCCGCCTCTCGCAGGCTGTGGCGTGGTTTGGCTGGTTCCTCCAGAGCGGCTGCCTCTATCCTTTAATCCGCACACTGGTATGCATAGAGAGAGGCCTGCTTGGTACCAGCGGAGTGAAGGGGAGGGGCCCCAGCTCACCGGCCACCAGCGCTGCATACGCGCCTGCGCCCTACGCCATTTCCGTTTTACTTCCTACCCGCACACTGCCAAAAACCGGATTCAATTATTGCATATACGGAAAGGCGCGGGAGAGCAGAAAAAGCAGATTCTGCGTGCACTGTGTTTAGCTGTAGAGTGTGCGTGTGGGGGTGGGGGGGGGGATTGGAAAGTGGGAAGCATTTCCATTTCTCAGGACATGGTTGGATTTAATTGATCAGAGTTTTTCAGAAGAATTGGAGGATATTGGTTGGGCTTTTTTCACCACTGTTCATGTTTTGGAAGACTTGCAAGGCTGAGTTTAAATTTGAATTACAGCTGATTTGTCGGTTCTAAATTTAAAGAATCTGGAGCGATAAGGTTTGTTCACCGAGTAATTTGATATTGGAAATGTTCGAACAATGCAATTTTATGGGAAGATGGCAGCAGCAGTGCTGTCAATGTTAAATCAGGGTAAGGACAATATTGTCTTTTCCACTTCTGAAGCTGCAGTATGGTCTACATTAGTTTTAACTCTTTCCAGCCGGCTGTATAAAAGTTTAAACTCCCTAGAATACACTCAAAAAATAAACTTGTCTCCAGACTCTTCCAAGTGACGATCATAAAATAAACGAGTCAAAAACTCGTCTAAGTGACAAGGAAGCAAGTCTTCTAGCTGCCAGCCCAAAACCCGACATTTGCCAGCTCCAGATTCTATTTGTGGGATGGTAACCTGATAGGTTAGACAACTTTTGACTCGATTTATTTTATGATAGTCACTTCAACGAGTCTAGAGACAAGTTTACTTTTTCAGTGTATGGCAGGTCGAGATCCCAGCAAAATCAATATGTAGGGTTATATTGAGGGTGATATTTTAATTGGTGTTTGTGATACATGTTTTCCAATGATTGATTTCCGATCTGTATGTAATTTTCTTTCATATGGTACCATAATACCAAAACTGCCCTCCTCATAGTGCATTAATGCACTAGCTGTTTTTTTAACCAGGTAGGAAAGAGCTAAATGACCTGAATGACCCCCTTCCCAATTCCTATAGTAACTCCAAGTTTGCCCCTGTCTAACCTGGGTTTACATCTCCTTGGTCTAAGTAGTAGGTAACCCACGGGTAACTGAGTGTATGTCAAAATAACCATGACAGACTATGAGGCCACCAGTCAGTATATACCATTGTTATTATTACATAACTCAGTTACGAGAGGGTTATCTGACTTAAACCACAGCGGAGGGCCAAGACAAAGGAATTCACACCTTGGTTATCTCCACTTAGACTCACACAACCTTCGAGCTGTGGTTTAAAATAGTTCGACAATGGTTATGAAAGGGTAGGTAGGATTAACCACATCTTTATATTTACCCTTTCATAACCATAGTCTAACTATTACTTAACCTTCGGTTGAAATGCTTTGTCTTAGCCCTCCACCGTAGGTTTAAATCTCACATAACATTAAGTCAATATGCAAGTCAATATGGGAGGATTGACTGCCCCTGTCATATGCATGCTGATGATTATATCACCAATCAATATCTGAGGTTGAGTGATAGATCTGACAAATTTAGGGCATGAAAGTTGATTGTCATGTTCCTAGTCAAATATGAGGTTGACTTACCTCTGTGACATCATGCCTTAAGGGGTCGCAATAGGGTGGTTCAAATTAACACATATGCATGCATTATTTGATACAGGTATATTGGGACTGTACATATCATACACCAAATTGATCATATTCAATTTTTCTATCAAATTGGTTCCATTGTGGAAGGTTTAAGAAGCCCTGGAGTGCAAATGGAACAAAAACATTCTTTTTTCTTAGAACAGCATTAGAGGCACAGTCCTGGCCAGTAACGCACCAGGGCTACATCACTTACATCCATGCATCATGCAATACCTACAAGGTTGATACACTCCTGAATGATCAGCATGATGCACCCTTGCAGGTTAGTTGCTGACACGCCACTCACCACCGCTGCATTTAGGCATCATGCCGTCCCTACACAGAGAAAGGAAATGAAATCACTGTGACTCTAAAGTGAGTCCCTAACATTAGCAAGACTCTATAATAACTCTATAATGACTCCTATTCTAAGACTCCCAAACAATTGGGATTCACTTTAGAGTCGTGGGAAGAGCTACCTCAGTGATTGAGTTCAGACTCCCATTTTGGAGTTACTGTGATTCTACTTCTTTTCTCTGTGTACAGAGTTGATGCACTCCTGAAGGGTCGGCATTATATACGAATGCAGCACTGGTGTCAGAGTAAACTAGCCAAGGCTGCATTCATACAGCATGCCAACAAATGACATAAATGCATTAAAGCCCTCAGCTTTCCTTAAAGGGCTGTTTCGCATATTAAGCCCTTATGGCATAAGTTGTGCTATCCTTAACCTATTATGGATGGTATAGTGCATTTATGCATCATGTTTTGGTCTTCAGTGCTGCATTCGTGCATCATGCCGACCCTGTGGGCTTGAGACTACCCCGAAGGGTCAGCATGATGCACCAATGTAGCGATGGCGAGTGACTCACCGGAGCTGCATTGGTGCATCATGATGACAAAGGTCATATTTTAGCGACATGAATCCTTAAAGGGTTAAAGGGTTGTGACTTGCAGGCGGCCTGGTTGTGTGGCTGCATTCATACAGCATGCCAACTAAATGACATAATGCATTAAAGCCCTCAGCTGTCCTTAAAGGGCTATTCAGCCCATTAAGCCTTTATACCATAAGTTATGCTGTCCTTAAAGGGTTGCGTATTGCAGGCTGGCTCGTTGTGCGGCTCCTACATCGTCCATTGTTGTCACACGGCGGTATCGTCCCCCGTTGTATCCTGTAGGGACATGTTATATGGTGCCCGGAAGTGGCTCATACACCCACTTCCTGTCCCAGACCTGTATCGTCTTCAGACTGCTCTCTTGTAATGACCACCGCCGCCGCTGGCGCCGCCACTGTCGTCTATCCCCCTTCCCACAATCCATCACCTGTGGCGTCCGTGCGTTGTCATGGCAACCATAGCCCCGAGGGAGTGTGGGTAATGTTATATACGTGTAAATAGGTGGTGTGGGGATGGGGGTGGGGGCCCGGGGGAGGGTGGTGTGTATTTGTGTGTGTATGTATTAGGCCTGATTGAAGGGAGGAGGGCTGAGTTGTAATAGAGGGGGGTGGGGCGGAGAGAGAGCGGGCGCGTTGGGGGGGGGGGTGGTCTGACCGACTCCATGATTTATAACAGTAGCAGGCAGTATATCTAACCTAATCCGTACTACCTCTGTACCCTGGACACATCATCTGTGGTAGCCGCGGACAGGCGACATATCCTGAAATACGGTTAGATGTCACCCTTACCAACCAACATGTATGGATATATGTACACTAAGCCTTTCCCCCATACCAACTCCACATACTTAGATACACCAAGACTTTCCCCCATCCCAACCCCCACATACTTAAATAATATACTAAATCCATCACCCATACCAACCCCACATACTTAGATAAACTAAGCCTTTCCCCCATACCAACCTCACATACTTAGATACACTAGACCTATCACCCATACCACCCATACATACTTAGATACACTAAGCCTATCACCCATACCAACCCCACATACCTAGATACACTAAGCCTTTCACCCATACCAACCCCACATACTTGGATACACTAAGCCTATCACCCATACCAACCCCACATACTAATACACTAAGTCTTTCACCCATACCAACTCCACATACTTAGATACACTAAGCCTATCACCCATACCAACCCCACATACTTAGATACACTAAGCCTTTCCCCGATACCAACCCAACATACTTAGATAAACTAAGCCTTTCCCCCATCCCACCCCCACATACTTAAATAATATACTAGATCTATCACCAATACCAACCCCACATACTTAGATACACTAAGCCTTTCTCCCATACCAACCCCACATACTTAGATACACTGAGCCTTTCCCCCATACCAACCCCACATACTTAGATGCACTAAGCCTCACCCATACCAACCCCACATACTTAGATACACTAAGCCTTTCCCCCATACCAACCCCACATACTTGGATAAACTAAGCCTTTCACCAATACCACCAATAAATACTTAGATAAACAAGGCTTATCACTGATACCACCACTACACCCTCTTCTGTCAATTCCGTTCATGGGCTTTATTAATGTTATGGATGTTAAATATGATAGATATGATATTTGTTTTGAAGCAGACCTATGAGAGGGTTTATGTACCTGAATAGCTGAAACACAGCAGTGATTATGAGATTATCAGAGACCCAAGCATATGGCAACCTTATGAGATAGCTGTAGATAATAAGAGCATTGAACAGGGCAGTATCTGAAAGGCACTATTCATTTTAAGGGCCGCCAAGTGCCTAATGGTGTTCTGTCCTTTGTCATTATGACTGGCCAGCTCTGCATTCAGTCATCATAACAACAAAATGATATTGCAATAAAGCACTATGCAGCCTTTTATAAATGACTGGAGACTATGTTGCAGCAAAGAGCAAATAATATTAAGAGGGTCCACTTAGGTGTTGTCCCATAGGTTAGCATTGCCCCTCATCAAACAAATACCTCAAAATACCTAAAAAGACTGGCGCTCTTTCGAAACCGGCGCTTTATCGCGACAGTACGGTAAGCCTGTTGGTAGCAGGGGTGGGGTACTTTCATTCCCAGATACCTCCACAGGAAGGCTCTGGTAACCACCACTATGACCTTGAACTTGGATTTTGGGTTTGGGCAATCACCGCTGGTAGCTTGGAACCAGTGAACAGGAACTGGAATGTATGTGGGGTTTTCCCCACCATACTTTCTAGTTTCAGTTTCAGTTCTTGTTTGCTGGTTTCAAGCTAACAACAGAGATTGGCCACACTCAGCAATGGCTCAAGGCCATACTGATGTTTATAAATGCTATTCTGGCTGAGGGCTCGTGGGACAAATGTAGGGATAGGGGAGCTGAGAGGGGTAGGCAAAGTAGGTGAGAGAGGGGGTGGACCACTCTCCCAGCACAGTATCAAATAAGACTCTGCCAAAAGGCCCAGACTTTCGGAACTCTTTGGTAGCAAATTGTTTGAAAACATGACTACTTGTCTGCTCTCCTATAGCCATATCGCACTGCCATTTCAATACACCAAAAATAGTTCTCAGGAATATGTCCAATTTGGACCATCAAAACATAGGCAGTACTTGAAATATCAAACATTTGCTTTTCACTTATCCCTCAACATATTTGAATCGAATCACAGTTGTATACATTCATATTTCAAAAGCATGGTGTAGGTAAGTTTTAATGACGATCCGCCAGGTTTTGGCAGAGAGGAGAGTAGTACTGGTAGACACAAATGAGAGAATCTGTTGGGAGATTGGAGGTGGGGGAGGGGTGGAATAGGTAGGATGTGGATGGGGGTGTGGGGGGAGGAGGGGGGTGACAAGAAGGGGGGGTGTGACATGGGGAGTTGGAGGCAGACCAGGATCTGCCCACCATGCCTACAGTCACTCATCTATCACTCTCTAGGTGGCGCTCCGAAGGCGTTTCAAGCTGGTCACGTGGCTTCCTGCTAACCAATCAGATTGTCCACCTTAGATTTTACTCTCCCAGCTGATACTCTGTGGGTGTACAGTACTGCTAATATACTCTCCACACATAATGTTTCATGTTTTATGAAGGGGGCATTCAAGGGTGCTATGCTATGGTTATTTGTGTATTACCGTGTACCTTTTTTTGCGCTGTACATATTTTTGCGGATTTTAAAAACTGTGAAAATATGTACAGTGCGAAAATTTATCCAATATAGCTATAGAGCTACCATGTTGAAAATCCATGCAGAATTGTACTTTATAGCAATTCATTAAAATTTATACCCACAAAAATATCTACATCTAGTTTCATCATCCGTATTGGGCCTAGTTTGGTCTTATGATGACTAGCCTTCAAATTGATTTTTGCGCCAGCATGACATTTGCTGACATGATTCACAAATGCAGTGAAGGCGAGTAACTCAACCTCACAGGCTCCGCATGATGCATGAATGCAACCCTGGCGAGTAACTTGTATCGTCAAGACGGAGGCAGAGCTGCATTAAATTTAGCATTAATGCAGCTCTTAATATTACAATAACATAATAACATACTGTTATAATAACATACTTTTATACTAACACAAGAACATAGTTTGAGTTTAATGATTTCCTTTGAAAAGCATTCCTGTTTAGTCTTGAACAGTGGATGGCATTGATTGTCTTTGCTATCAGTCAACAAATCTTTGTAGACTTTGCTAAAAGACAAAATCTTGATTGGTTTTCCTGGAATGGCTCGATTGGTGGATTCCACCAGACACCATTCTAGACCGCACCCAGGGTCCCCTCTCCTAACCACTTCATCTGACACAAGAAGCAAGTTGGCAAAGGAATGGCCATAGACCCCTAAATTCAACACGGCGGAATGGACTATTTTGGGGCTTAGTGACATGGGACAGGAGGGGAAAAAATATAGTGACATGGGTAATTTCTTGATATCGATATGGTGGCATGCTAATTTCTGAAAACTGATATGGCGACATGCTCATTTCCTAAAATCGACATGGGATATGGGGGCCCTCCCCCCAATCAAGATCCCCAAAGAAGCGGCCGGCCCTGCTTCTACGACATGGTAAGGCCAGCGTTCTGTCACTGCACCCACAAATTTAAAAGGAATTAAGGGGGGATCAAACACCAAAGTTGTTGTGAAATGAGTCGCGGCGAGTCAAAATATCCTAGGGATTTTTTTTGTCAAAAGGGGGACGGTGCTCCAGACCCCCTGGACACCCCCTCCCCCCCCTGGATCCGACCCTATAGCGTTTTCCCATAAATGTTAAGATAGCAGTGTATTCACTCTAGGGTTTTAACAGGAGAGTAACACGGGAGTAGGAGTTACACAACTTCTGGGTGACATGATACTGCGAGGCTTGATGTTTATTGGTCGTCATGATGCATTAATGCACAACCCACGAGTAACTTGCCTGCACAGCACCGGTGCATCAAGCCGATCATGCAGGAGTGTATCAACACCCGTGAGCATCATGACAACAACATTTCTTAAAGGACTGACCAGGCCGTTCCTTTACTTGTGGTTCGCTGGAACACTCCCCCCGGGTGAGAAAAATGCTTACTTAAAATACCGTAAAAATAAAGCAAGGAGTAAAAGTGTGTGCTGACACAGCATTGTGCCAAATCCAGTCACACTGCCCAACATTGTTATGGCAACATATCGTTCACAACCCAGGGTAATATAGATCAAGATAGCCCCCAGGTCTCCTTTGGGAGCGTATCAACTGTATGAGGCCAGCATGATGCATTCATGCATCAGTGCTGCATTCCTGCATCATGACAACAAAACTATACATAGTGCATTAAAGCACTATGCTGTCCTGGATTTCAAATGGTTAATTCTCCAATGTAGCACTCTAGACATGGTAAGACGGCACAGACATTGAACTTTCCTGGGGCTAAAGGGCCTAGCTCTAAAGCCCTTAGAGGGCCACATAATGCTTCCATGAGTTATGACCTTGGTTGTCATTGTGGGGATCAATCATTCTAGTATCAACAATTATGCTGACCGTATTGGGTTGATACACCCCCAAAGGGTTAGCATGATGCATCAATCTAGCTTTGAATGGTCGACTCGCCAGGGTTGCATTCATGCATCATGACAACAAAGGGCATAGTGCTTTAAATCACTAGGTCGCCCTTAAAGGGCTAAATCCAAAGTTGGCAACGGAATAAGAGGATAGAGAGAAAAACACAAGGGGGTCAGCGGAGGACAAAAGGAACATGTCTGACAGATACCAGCGGGCCGCATCCGGGCAACCAGCGGAGGTGGTCATGTGACACAAAATCTATCATGGCCGACACCAGAGGACTCTGGGTACAGGAAGTGGGTGTGAACATGCGCAGGAAGCTGCGCGGACATGTCTGAGCAGTGAGCTGGGTGTATGGGGGGGGGGGGGGGGGGCTGGGGTCCTTCTAGTTCTACAGATGTAAATACAGATGGCGCCACTTGAGCCGATTCTAGCCGGTACCGCCATTTGTATCCAGCACCAGCTAATATACTGTAAACGTATGTTATTTCGCGCTGTACTTATTTTCGCGATTTTCGCGGATTTTCAAAATCGCGAAAATATGTACAGCGCAAATATTTATCCAATATAGTCCTGTAACTAACATATGCCAAAATCCGCGAATTCAAGTACACATGAACATGTACTTTCTAAGCAAATCGCGAAAATATTAATGCGCGAAAATACAAACGTTTACAGTATGTAGTAGATATGGTACAAGTGACTTGCTGTATGAGTGTTATAAGCCAAGGACAGGGTAGTTTTTCAAGCTGCCAGCTACAGGTAATACCATTGTCCAAGGCTTATAACATTCATGCAGGTAGTCATGTGTAACTATATCTGACTTAAGCCACTACCAATGACCTTGATTTTTTTGTCACCTTTTGTGCATATTATACAAAAGACAGGCAGTTTCTTTTGTTCTCCCGGCCAAGTGTGGTATAAACATATCTATAATAGATTATGCAACTGGAGTCTAAAGTAAGAATATGGTTGGAGAGTGATGTCTCTGCTATACAGATATGAACCTCTCAGAGAGGATATTTATCATTGGGCTCTGTCTTGGAATGGTGTGGGAATGTAGGCCTGTCTACGTGTAGTGTGTTATCAGCTATATGATAAGAGAGATATGGACGTGATGGGGTGTGTATAGGACCTGTATGATTAACAGAAAACTTGGAGATTCTTTAGATTTTAGATGCCATCAAAGTGGGAAGAACCCCTTTTAACCCAATAAAGCTTGTATAGTTCTTAAATAGACTTTACATCAATTTGTCATCATGATGCACCCATGCCTGGAACTATCGAGTACTTATAGATTATGCTGCATCGGTGCATCATGCCGACACTAGTGGGTTGATGCACTCCGGAAGGCATCATACCTGTCTTACACTGTTGGTACTTTGTGGAGGGTAGCTGGCTGAAAAGGGTTGTCACTGCTGATGGATACACTAGCTGTAACCCTTTAAGGACGACATCATGCCTTAATGCATCATGCCCTGGGTCATCATGATGCAGTAACTTGCGAGCGCTGCATTCATGCATCATGCTGACGCTATGGGATCGAGACAGCCCCATAGGTTCAGCATGATGCCCCAATGCAGCACCGGTGAGTACTAACTGGGGCTGATTTGGTGCATCATGATGACAAATGTCATCTTTTAGCGCTATCTGTCCTTAAAGGGTTCATACATTTTTTAAGAGTCATGCATTGTGACAAAAACTTGTTTTCCAAGACCTAATACCTTAGGCTACTCCAAAAAATATCCTTGTTTCTCATCACCGCGCACATCTCTAATATCTGCTTTTGGAGATTTATTTTCGTTGTTGTAATTTTCAGTGAGAAATATGATAAAGCAATGGGAAATACAGACATATTTGGTATCAAATTAAGGATTACCATGTCTTGAATGCAATGAGCTAGAGAAAATAATTGTATTTTACAATGTTTGCTGATTGATAATTTCTTGATTACTGAAATATGAATTTAGTTTGCCGAGGCTCAACATTTACCTACCAATTTATTACCCAGCAAAAAAAAATAAAAAATAAAAAAAAGCCCTTCGTCATATTTTTCATGGTTTGGTGATGAAAAACAATGATATTATTTGCAGTGGCCTTATTCTGGAGCTGTCATTGCTTCAGTAAGACACTTGGCCAAGAAAAAAAGTTTGTTTCAGGTCACCCGACCGACCCTATCAAAAGAGGGTCGACCCTACGTTTTTTTATGCAATTTTGAAGAGGTTTCCTTTTTTTTTTAGCCTTTTTGGGTCAATTTTCGGGTCTTCGGAGAGGCCGGGTTGTACTTTCATGTTTAAAAAAAAAAAGTTTAAAAAAATATAAAAATCCGACCTACCGACCCTACATTTTCATGCCATGTTACCTGAAACAAACCTTCTTATTTTTGGCCCTATTAGTAAACTCAGTCCAAATAAATGTTACATCATACTAAATACATACTTCTTCGTAAGAAGTCACGTGATCAATCAGCATCTTACCTTCATGTCCCCCCCTGGGTTAAAAATACATCACCATGCAGCCTGCATAATTCCCTCCCATATAAACCCTTAGAAGGCCGAATAGAATGGCTGTTCTTCACACCCGCGTGGAGAAACTGATGCTCATTCTCCACAGGGTGTTTCTCCTTGATGATGTCGATAAAATAGCTGTGAAACTAATCTTTAAATGTCATTTTAGATATAATTTATTAATTATTACATTAAATGAACACAGAGATACACTCCCACTAGTCTGAATTTTCTGATTCCTCCACTTATGGTACCTTGGATCATATCACACTCGGCATTATGCCAACCGGACCCTATGGGGGTGATACATTCCTGGAGGGTCATCACAGTGCGTGAATACAACGAGTAGACTCACAATCGCTGCATTCATGCATCATGATGACCAAGGATGAAGCACGTTAAAGCTTTATGTGATCCTTTAAGGTTTAGTGCTACGTATATTAATGATGACCCCCATTTGCATTACCTGCATCAGTCACATCCTACTTGTCAATTGGGCTGCATTCATGCATCATGCTGACCTTACATAGGGTCGGCACGATGCATGGATGCAGCCCAGACAGGCTCCTAGCAGGGCCTGCATTGATGCATCATGATGATATAGGGCATAGCACATTAACCTTATAAGGTCGCCATCATGCGTTAATGCATCATGATGCATGAATGCAGCCCTGGCAAGTTACTCGCCAGGGCTGCATTCATGCATCATGCTGACCCTACAGGGTAGAGACACTCCCGGAGGGTCTGCATGATGCACAAATGCAGCACCGGTGAGTGACTCGCCGGGCTGCATCGGTCCATCATGAGGACAAATGCAGACATCCGTCCTTAAAGGGTAAAAGCACTACACTAAAAGTCCATAGGTTGAAAGGGTTAGTCAGTACAGACAAACCTAGGTTTGTCATATGAGTGTTAGTCACAATGGCAAAGTTATATTCAAAAATGACCAAGGGGTCAGTCAGTAGTGGCTAACCTAGGTCCATCATTGGTATGTTGTATTTGTATACCACTAGTTGGGGCCACCTGTGATGACCACTCAGTTGCTCCCCCTGGAACTAAAAAGACTAAGGTGTGTTGGTCAGTAGGGACCAACCTGACAATAATAACTAATTGGTCGTATAGGTAGCCAAAAAATGACTAACTAGGTTAGGCACTAGTGACTGAGAGGTTGGGCGTATAGAGAGCCTAGGAATATCAGTGTAGCTGGTCCTAAAGAGCTAACTTATAAAGTGGCCAGTGAGGCCTCCAGCCATCCTGGTATTTTCTCATTATGGCTAAAGGTCTACGTCTTCTCGGCTAATCTGTGCACAGCCAGACCGGCCCCTTATATCGCCCACCAATATGGCCGCCCCCATATGGGCGCAGACATATTGGATTACCCTCAGCACAAAGGCGTCCAATCTTTCTGGATCCGCTCTGGTACACAGCCCTGGGGTGTAAACTTCTCCTATTTTCGCCCCAAATCTCTCCGAGTGCTCTACTCTACCCAGTACTCGGTGTTTTTTCCCCTAGCCCTTTAAGGACCGCATAGTGCTTAAATGCATTTACACCCTTTATTGTGATAATGTATAAATGGAACCCTAGCAAGTGACTCGCCAGGAATGCATCATGCTATCCGTTTGAGAGTGTATCAAACTCGATAGGGTCGGCGTCATGCAGGGAAGCAGCACTTACGAATGCTGCATTCAAGCCTTATGATGATGAATTGGATAGTATACTAAAGTACCATGAGGCTCTTAAAGGGCTAGACTGCTTATTTTTGCCTATTTTCGCTCTATCCCGCCCACCCACACCCCTCATCAGTCAACTTCAAACAGCCTCGCTTTGATCTGGCTGTGAGGTCATGTGACCAGCCGTACCGGTTGTCATGGCGACCTGGCCGCCATCTTGAACTATCTCACCTCTGGGTTGTAAATCTTCGGTTGCTATGACAACGTTGGGTGGTGTGACTGGGCTGAGCGCGACGCTGTGGTGGCACTTTTTTATTTGCTCCCTTCTGTGTATTTACTAGTATTTTAGGTAAGCATTTTTCTCACTTTGAGAGAGTGTGCCAGCAAACCATAGTAAAGGTAGGTCCTAGTTATCTATTTAAGGTCAGCAGAGTGCTTTACTGCACCATACCCCTTGGTTGTCATGATGCATGAATGCATGAATGCATCATGAGAATCTTATGGGATTGATACACAGTGATAGGGTCAGCATCATCTGTGACATACAATACAGTTATAACCTACCCCGTCCATCCTGTCGCTGATATCTAATTACCATAGAGGCTTGAATAAGCTCACCTGCGCTTATAAATTTCAATGGTACCATTTACCCTGCGCTTATACAAGACCTGCGCTTATTCAAGATACAAAAATGGCCTAAATTTTCATTTCAATACCCTCATTTACCCTGCGCTTATTCAAGATCTGCGCTTATTTGAGACCCCTGCCACTATGGTACTATAATATGTGTAACTATAGTATTATAGTAATCAATGCTAATCATATAATGCACCTTTCTGAGACAACTACTAATATTTATCATGTCCACTGATATGATGAGTAAGTTTTGCTACATGTTAGGGAACAAATTGAATAGAATAGTGGTATTCCAAACCAAGTAAGCCAATTAGAATGCTGCTTTGTGGTCAGGCACTTTTAAAATGAGCCACAGTAAATTGAGTTGAAGATGAGGGTGCAGAAAAAGATGTACATGACAAATAGTTCCACAGTGCAAGGCTCCAAATGTGGTTAAACCATTTAGATTCCAGTGTACAAAAGGAAGAAAAGTTTAAAGGTAAGAGCATCGAAAGGGCTTTCGTAAAAGTTTAATAGATGTGCCGACCATTTCAGTAAAGGAAATTTCAACTCAATTCTATCAAAAATTTATCATTGCTAGTCTCTAGGACGATTACTAGGTTGTCTTGAAATCTGGAAAGTCTGGACTCTATACGGAAGGGGGCATATACCTGACCTTGAAAAGTGTTTTGTTTTAAATACTTAGATAATCCTGAGGACCAAACTAATGCTCACAAGCTTCTCTGTGTATGGGAATCTAGATGCAAAGCCTGTGGGTCCGCCATTTTGCATTTCGCTGGTTGAGGTTAAACCCACTGATAAGACATCCCACTACCCAGTGGGCACAGAACATTGAATCAACATTGATAAATGGTTGTCAATGTTGATTCAATGTTGAAACGATGTTGATTCAACGTTGGACTGATTTTTGTGCTCACTGGGTATGGGTACAACCAGGGGAGAGACTGGTACGGGGACTGGTAGCAGTCTTACCAGCTCTTATCAGTGCTTGTCGCCGTAACCAGTGCACCTCCCTCCAGATCCCTGTTTATTAAACCGCCCCCTATTTCCTTTGCATCCGCTATAAAGAATAGGGCCAGAGGTCTGATAAGTGTAATATGAGTTTTACCATGGAAAAATAAGCCTCTCTAATAAGGGCTATCTCACTGATCAACCATTATATCAAGAACTAAATATTTTCCGATCATGAAAACATCAGCACGGTAATCCCTTTAACAACCGGGAGGATCTTAATTTCCAATGTTATGATATTAATGGTAAAATAAAAAATATTTAAATAAATAAAATGATAAATAGAGCCTCCTAGATGTAAATGTTGTGTAAACACAGTCCATTTGAGTGTCATTCATGGACCTTGCACCTTTTACTTGTGTCAGTCGCGAGTGCCTCTTGGGCGAGGGGATCGGGAGGGTACTGGCTCTTTGACCAAAACATAAACTACAGCCCACCCATTCCATGGTGTGATAGCCCTCTTATTCTCCCTTGATCAATCAACAGACCCCATTTTTCTTAGATGTCATCTGACAGCTTCTTACTAGGCCAGGATATTGTTGAATAAACAGTTTGGAAAGCTAATTACAGTTTTCTGGGCCTGAGATAAGAGTATACTTGACTGTTTTGTTCCTTACAGCCCCCTGTTCTAGAGCCTTATGGTTAGTGACAGCCCCCCCCCCCTTTTTTCTTTTTTATCTCACCAGGCTTCACAGCTCTCAGGGGCCGTTTTGCAGTGGGTACCCAAACTGGCGTTGAGTACCCCCCCCCCTCCCCGGGGGGATTGGGGGACATCGCGGGTGGAAGGAGCGGAGACACGCCGACATTCCGCGAGGGCATCCCTTCCCGGAACCCCCTTTATCAGCGCTCACATCACAGGGCCCCTCTGCTGCCACCTAGTGACAGCGGGATTATCACGTGCAGATCACGTGATCAAAGGCCCCTGGTTGCCATGACGACAGGATGCCAAGCAGTGACAGGTCAGGGAGGAGGAATTGAAGAGAAAATCGCAAAAATGAGGAAAAAGGGCATTTTAAGACATTTCACTTGATAACAGAGGACGGGTTTTATCCACTGGGTTATTGTACTTTCCACAAAGAGGAAAATTAATACTGTTATGGGGAGAGAATGATGTCTTGAAAGGAAATAAAATATTTGCAAAAGGTATTCTTCGCTCTTTTCATGAGCCCGTTCCATGGGGGATATTTGACGATAATGTTAACCCACAAATGGCCACATTGTACTTCAATGTGCTTTACTTCACGAGTGTATCATCCACTTAGTGTGGGCATGATGCTGGCCAGGGCTGCATTTATGCATCATGACGTCAAATGGCATATAGCAGTTGGACGGTATGTGGTCCTTAAAAGGTTAAAATTAACTGAGCATGCTTGAACTACATGCTCATCATATCGCAAATTTAAGATAAGTGACTCCCAATTTGCAAATAAAACAGGCCTGAATATAATGTCTGTCATTTCAACACACACTCTTTTAACCCTTCAAGGGGGGCATAATGCATTAATATATGGTGCCATTGGTCGTCATGATGCATGAATGCAACCCTGGCAAGTAACTCATCAGTGCTACATTCAAGCATTATGCCGACCCTACAGGATTGAGACACTCCCAAAGGGTTGTCATGATGCATCAATGCAGCACCAGCGAGTTACTCGCCGAGGCTGCATTGGTGCATCATGATGACAAATGTCATAATGTCAGAGAGTTAATACGTTAGGAGTTAGTCCTTTCATGTCTTCCGCTATGTGCTGATGCAGTCCTGGTAAATCTATGCATGTATCACACCGTTGATACACTCCCAATGCTTTGCCATGATGCATGAATGCAGCACTGGTGAGTTAACCACACAATGTACTTAACTACTTGGCGGCCTTAACCGGATTCAATGTATTTTCTGGCCATGATGATATAAGAAAGATGATGGTGAAGCTATTAGTGGGGTGACAGGGGGGTCACATGGAAGTGATAGCGCTCTTATTTGTCTCCATAATTTAATCTTGGTGAGCCTAAAAAGATAATTACACTCCCAGATAAATCCAAGTCAATCCCCATCTCCTTATTCAATTTTCACTCAGTTTTTCCTTTTTCATATTGATGATGTAATACTTAAGCCAACAGGGGAAATATATTCAACCGAAATATTGAGAAAAAATGGGCACTAAAGGTGAACCCAACGCCATTAAGAGGTTCCCATTTTGTTGCTGTTTTAATTTCATATTTCCGCATTGCAAAAACGGCACTTCCGGTTGGTTTCTGGGGGACTTCGGGTGTGCATCACGTGACCAGACCTTGTCCAATGGGCGGCGAGCATAGGAGCACGTGATTAGGGCCGTGCTGGAACCTGATTGGCAAATGTCAACGTGGCTTGGATTGGCAGATGTCACAAGACCTGTGATTGGCTGAGCGCCAGTAACAACTCTGACATGAAACTGTGACGTCCCCCGGTCTGTTAAGCCAACCCGTTAAGGGCCGCATGGTGCTTCGACGCACGTGGGACCTTTTGGCCGCCATGATGCGTAAATGCAGCCCTGGCGAGTAACTCACCAGTGCGATATACACTCCTCATGCTGAGCCTACTTATCAAATTGATACACTCCTCAAGGGTCAGCCTTGTGCATGAATACAGCCTTTATGTGTGGACTCATCAGGGCTGCATGAATGCATCATGATGGTATATATGTCATGATGCATTACAGCACTCTGCCCCCCTTGCAGGGTAAGGGGGGAGGTATGTTGGAGGTACAGGGCGGAGCGGGCTGTAATTGTGTTGTAGGGTAGGAGGAACCGAGTGGGAGCGGAGGAGGTAAGGAACCGAGCATTATCTCATCCACCGCATCTGGCTGAAATGAAGCTTTCATTGTCATGATGCACCAATGCATGTGTGTGGTCATGATGTACTAATGCATTGCCAGCGAGTAGCTGGCGAGTAGTGCACTGTTGCGGCCGGCCGACCCTTTATTAGGGCTGTATCAGTCCCGTAGGGCATTGTCTCCCTTTCCTCGCTGCTTTCATCAGATTTTAATTCTTATTTAAATAACAGGGTTTCCCTTTGTTAATTAGTTTTATTTCAGGTTACAATGTTGTATGTTAAAAACATACTCTTACTCCGTGCTTGGCAAAGCTGCTGTGATGCTCAGGCTTTCTTTGAATGTTAACATTTCTAGCTAACTGCAGTCAACTCCCTTCTTACGGTCATCGATATTACCCATTTGCAAAATTTCTCAGAATTTCTTGGTATTGTCAGCTTTATTGAATTTGATAAATGCACCATTGTGAAAACCGTTCAGTCCTGGCGCATGTTTTGGTTGGTTCCCAGCTGCGCAGCCTAATTCTACCCATCAACACAGGAACAAGCAAAAATCACTTTAAAGACAGCCATTACGCTGGTTCCTTCTGGGAGCTGTCTCATAAGGAGGCAGCACGCCCAGAACCAGCGAAAGTGCAGCAATAGCAACAAATGTAACGAAGCGCAACAAAATGTTACAAAGTGCAACAAAACCTGAACCGAATGAGATGAGTTTCCTGCGATCATTTACAGTCTATCATGCCAAATCCAACTTTAGATCAATAGTTGAGCCTAAAAGCTCTGACTTAAAGGGGGGCTAGCACGGGCGCTAGCAAAGATCGGTACCTGCCCCATAGAAGCGCAGCAAAACGCTCGGGAACAAGCGGACCATTAGCGGCGCCCTGATTGGTCAATCGGTGGTCACGTGACTTGCTAAGGCGGGTAGTCTTAGCGGTGCTAGTCCCCCTTTAATTTTGACTCACATTAAATCAGGAAGGATTTTGAAGCTCTGGCTGCGTCTTAATTTGGTTGGCGGCAATAACAGGATTCCCCTATTATTGACCAGTCGTGATTCGCGCTCAAACCCGATCCTGATTGTTTCTGATTGAATTTGTGTCCTCTGCACTTCAGTCGCACGCCTCGCACTTCAAAAAACCTCCCCTGAAATGTGACGTCATCAAATGGATTTCCCGCCAAAATTGAACACGGGTGCTACTACCCAGTTCGAGACGCTCCTAGGGAAATAACACTGAAATAATCGATGGAACCCCTCCTGAGAGAGAGAATGGGGCTTTCTCAGGGAAAGGCCAATCATCGTCTCTGGCATATTCTGCTGATTGTATGATAACGAAAGATCAATAAATGACATTTCATTTTTCGCACCCTAGAGAGACCTAGAGATGATCTTCTTTTCTGCATCTAGGGAAGCTAGAGTCTATCCAGATTTAGCTTGCAAACGCTTGCCATTTTACTGCCCCCTGTGCCGTAACTGCTCAATTAAAGTTATTTAGAGTTATTTTATAACCGCAGGGCTAGACAGTGTATGAACATCAATATCATTGTCCTTTTTCATATTATACTGCAGGTCTCATCGAAACAAAGGGGTAACAAGTACTTTAAACGTATAAGTGCAAGTGTCCAAGTGTGAAAGTACTTTAAATGTATAAGTGCAATTATGCTATGTTGCATTTTTGTACAATTAAGACCAAAAAATGACGTACATCCAATCAGTCTACTCTTTGATATCTAATATCAGTTTAATCCAAGTGGTCAGATGAAACTGATTTCGTAACCAGTCTTTAAAGTTGGTTGGTTGTTCGATTGTATTATACTCTAGATAACAGCTTAGGTCTTTTCAAGAGCAGTGATAGTGATCGAATCTATAAGGTGAGTGAAGGTAGAAAGCACTCCCTACACTTTTACCAAGGCAATCATTTTATTTAGATCCCACACTACATAGGCACAGTGTGAGATGGACAGGCCTGTTACATCGGATACTATTTACATCTGCCTATGTCGCCTAAAGTGTAGCTGGGAAGTTGTTAGGTCAAACAGCAGGGTGCTCTTGAGTCTTGAACCTAAGACCTTATGGGTCCTAGACGAGTGCTATTAGGCACTAGCGAGATACTGGTGCTGCCACCAGGTGTTGCTCTGGTACCAATTGTATTCCCCTTGTCACCAGTAACCAGCTCAGCCAAATCTCAGGTCCGAGATTAGGGTACAAACAGGGTGTGAGTATTGTGAGTGGGTTGTACCTGGGCACTCCTTATGTCACCTGCCCCTCATAGAGTAATGGTTAGCATGGTGGATTCACGATGCAGAGGACCTAAGCTCAAATCCCTGGCAAGTCATATCTTGGTGACCATACCATGAATTTACATTCTTATATATCAAATATATTTTGCTTTGAAAGGTAAAAGTGAGTAATAACCTTGAAATGATATCAAAGTAATATCAATAGTCTTTGAACACATTTTTTATTCCTATTTCTTCAAAGGGACTATAGGTATATGGATAAGAAAAGGTATTGGTTGTTAATGGTATGGTGACAAGATGTGGCCTGGGAGGGATTTGAGCTTAGGTCCTCTGCATCATGAGTCCACCATGCTAACCACTACACCATGAGGGACAGGTGACATAAGTAATGCCCAGGTACAACCCACTCACAATACTCACACCCTGTTTGTACCCTAATTTCAGACCTGAGATTTGGCTGAGCTGGTTGCTGGAGGTTAGACTGTTTACACTAGTACCAATCAACATGGCGCTGTACACAGGACATCTTGCTAATGCGGAATACCGTCTGAGCCAACTTCCCACCCTAGCCTTTAAAGCGTTAAGCATCCAAGGCATTAACTCCCTGATGAACACCCCCTCCCCTTCTATAGACGATGTACCAAGATCCACACCTAACTCCCCTTCTCTCCACCTCCATATTCCTCTCTTACAGACTGGGTTCCCTCTGGACCGCTTCTTTATCGCTACATCATTTCTTCGACACCCTCGCTGCGGCCGTATCTAGTGAGCACTTCTTTTTTTGTGCTATTTTTCCCTCAAATAGTACAGTCATCAGGACCACAGGCACAAACTAGATCGAACATGAGGGAGCAGACCTAGCCTGGAGTCAATCAAGAGTCAGGCCAGAGTCAGCAGAGTCATCAGAGAGTCATCAGAGAGTCAGCAGAGTCAGCAGAGAGTCAGCTGAGAGTTAGCTGAGAGTCAGCCGATTGTCAGCTGAGAGTCAGTTGAGAGTCAGCCGCTTGTCAGCTCACAGCATGATTTCATGCAAAGCAATGCCTATGAAGATGAAATATGTCAGTGAGTAAGAGCGGACATATTGGCTCTGATCTTGCGCCATTTAGACCATAGCTACATACTACATTTCCATGCGACATTAAATGCCGGAGACTAGTCATGGATGAGAACGGAGCCAAAGTCTCTTGTGAGTGTGATCAGAACACTTAATTCTGTCTGGTCATTAGCACAGCTATTTAGGCTGATGACAGTGAAAGGAAATTGTTGAGGAGCACGGGGGGGGGGAAGGGGTGTTATTTTTAGAATTTTCATATTATATAAAAGATTAAATTTAATAATAGTCAACAATAGTTTGTATTTTTGATGATTTAGTCAAACACTACAGTCATCACCAGACTGAGCATACTGCAACCTGAGTCCTTATATCAGAGTTAATGGCATCAAACAATGCAAATTTTGCCGTTGGCGTTGTGACAAGGTAAAATTTCAATTCTATCGTACTAGTAACTCATATTTGGGGCAGGGTTGATATCTAAGGGTGGTGGGGGCAGTTAGTGGGTGTTGTACCAATGTACCGTAAATCCTCTGATACATAAGTCTAACCGTCATATACAACCCACACCCCTAACTTAGGAGAATATCCCATACTGAACCTGGGGTCTGACAATTGCTACCTTAGTACCGTGGTATACGAGCAAACAACCTTTACATAAGCTTCAACCCCATCTTGGGAAAATCATTTAATCCCCAAATAATGTAGCTATCATACAAGCTATGACTTCTACATGAGATTCTACGGTACTAAATTTCACAGGAAAGGGTTGGGTTGGAGTAGTCTATGTGTCCCTCCTAAGCTATGAGCCAGTTGGGTTGATAATATAATGGCACTGTAGTAGCTGGAGACATAAAAACAATGAACTAATAACATTATTTACTGCAACAACAAAGAAATATTAACTCTGCACTGAGTAATTTCATTATACTCCCAGCACTGGGATTTGAACCCAGACAGAGGAGTGGCTTTGGTTGGGACGGTCCGGTCTAATAAACCGTGTTAGGGAGTGTTCATTTTATAACAACAGGGGGGGGGTCGTGGATTGTTGGGGGGACCAGAAAAATATGGGGGAGGGGCAAAAAAAGTTGGACCTCTCTTGAGGGGGGGACCAAAAGAATTGCATCCCTTTTTAGCAAAAAAGCCCACACGTGACTAGCTCAAAGGGGTCGGCGCTCAATTTAAAATTGCCTGAGGTGGGGACCCAAAAAATGTCGACCCCCCTTGCGGAAAAATCAACCCCCCCCCTGTTGTTAAAAAGTGACCACTCCCTTAGTATGGTTGATAGAGGACTGATGAGGGGGACTGTGTGTGGTGTAATGCGGATAAATGTCCACCATAATGTAGACAAATGGGACAAGAGGACACCGCGAATGTCCTAACGCAGGGACTGGGTGGGGATGAATAAGTTAGGAGGCCGGCTGAACGGGAGATGTATTTATAGGCTACAGCGCTTCTTCTTCCAAAGAAGCTACTTAATTGGTACAAAATATTCAAACTGGGCTGCAGATGGGGTTTTTATTTCACAAGGTGTAGGCGAATTACGAGATGATAAAATTGCCGGAAAAGTCAAACCGGTTTAATTTTAGTAGGCAGATTCAAATGAGAGTCTCGGGAGAACACAGGTGTCAAAATTGGATTTGGTGAATTAGCTGCTTAACCCTTTACATGCCACATAAATGTTTAATGTGCTATACTTTACTGTTAATAGTTAGTACACAGAAGAATCTACTGTTTACTTACAAAAAAACTGTAGATCTACACCAACAACAAGATATACTGTACACCTACAAAAATGACAACCAACTATTTACAGTGTTGTTGCTGCCATGATACAGGAATGCAGCGTTGGCAAGGCTAGCCATCACGAGTAGCCTCAGTAGTACTGCATTCATACATCATATTAGCAACCAAAGGGCAAAATACATTAAAGTACTACGTGGCCCTTAAATGGTTAAGATCATGTGTTGGTCATTGTCCTCCAGTTCATTCACCTCCTGTAATAGACCCATGCAGTGAGAAACAGTGACTTTCCATTATAAAGTGCTGTTTTAGCTGTTACCTGATAATGCTGTCTAAAATGTCTAGCTGAGCAAACAGGATATTGCCAGGCAAGTATTGCATTTTAACTGCAGATGGCACCTAGCTCACACAAGTGCATGGACAAACGTTTACAGTGAGTCTTAACCCAGTCTTATGAATGTTTTACAACCTGATCTTAATAATAGTTTCCATTATTACTAAAGAAGGGAAAGGCGAAAAGAAAAACAGGGGTTGGGGGACAGATACTCCATAAGTTAGGAACCAGAGTGAGACTGCATACATAAGATCAGGCTGTAAGGCATTTGTAAGACTGGTATAAGACTCACTCTTAATGCTTGTCCATGCACTCACATGAGCTAGGTCGGCCATGCCTTTTAACTGCCTTATATCTGGTGTGTCTCAGACTGCAGTAATCTAATGTCATGTTTCCTTTTATGGCCACCAATACAAGTGCTATCACAGAGAGAATAGTGCGATTACATCAGAGAATTGCCATTTTTAGCTGCTAGAAACAAGTACCAACACCAAGAATAACATAGAAAGGCAGATTTGAGTGTAAGATATTGATTTAATATGACTTTTATTGTTTTGGTTGGAGTTGGTAACCAGGCAACGAATAAACAGCCTGATACTCTTTTCTACCAATACTTTCAGGTTACATTACATATCAATCGTCATAGTCGGCATATGCTAACACACAGAGTAGGTCAAATTAATTAATATTAGTAGCATCTGATGTTGGTCAGTTCAGTATGATGTTGTTTGGCATAGACTTGTATCTGTGTGGATAGTCTGAGATTGGTAGGCATAGCTTGATGTTGGTTTTCATGCCACTGGCACATTCTCGCTTAAGTATATCTTTCCATGTCCTCAGAATCATTTTGGTTCTAAGCAATACACATAATGCTCATTGCTCAATATAATTGTTGATTAATAGAAGCCAAACATCCTTGCAATTATATTATAACAGGTTAATGTGTCTATATGTACATTATCTATGCGATTCAAGTATCTAATTAGTGGAAATTGGTCAAAAATGGCTGTCCTCAACCCAAATTTTCTTTTTCACACCATCATTTTAAAATGATTTTACAGAGTAACACTTAAAAAGTTGATATGGATCTTTTCATTAGTATGTCTTCTTGTGTGTACCAAGTGTAGTTCAGCTTTATCTGTCTATATCTATTTTTTATGATTTTTTATATAATGTCCCCAAATATCTGTCCTTTCCAAACGATTAATTAAAAATCAATCTTCAGCTAAACCTATTCACCCATGGCTGAACGTTTCTGGTCAGAATATAAGATCTCAATAGGTTTTAACTCTAGATACAATAGTATATGACATCAAAAATATTTAAAGGCACAATATGAGATCTGAAAGTTGTGGAAAAATTGAGATTTTTTAAGGGTGTCCTTTCCAAACGGTAAATTAGAGGTACTTATACTGGAGTTATAAATGCAAAAATCATGTGGTATTTAGAACTTTGTAATATAAACCAGGAAAAAAAGTTTGGAGATGGTATGATAACTTTAAAATGATACTTTTCAGTTTCCAGATAGAAATGTCCTTTCCAAACGGTCCTTTCCAAACGTTTAATTGTTTTGGGGCCTGGTAGCTGGTCAGGGATATAGTTGATATGATCTGTCACAGAATATTCCTAGCGGCATAACAGCATATTGTTTTGTGGGTGAGATAATCCTAGAGGGCTGCTGATTACTTTCAAGCATGGATTGGCTCATTGAGTCATTGCCTAAATTGTGTGAGTCCATGTGATGAGAGTCAGGATAACTCACATTGTGGAGATTTAAGAAAGTGAGATTCAGTGGTTAGAGATGATGTATGTCAAACATCTTAGAAAATAGCATATTTTTTTCTAAAAGAGACAGTAGAAAAATCAAGCCAAGCCCTTTGATATCAAAAGGATTCATTAGTGGGTTATATCTAGGATATTTATTGATTAATCTCAAATTTGAATAGGTAGTAATTAAACGTTTGGAAAGGACAATGGTCAGAAATCCTTTGCAAACTTTTAATAACAGCTATCTGTAATATCTTCCATAGTTACTATGAAGATATTATGGTATGAAAAATGTGCATATAGATACTTTAATTAATACTAGATGCATGGAGTGCTAGTCAGAGTATATTGTGGTTGCTCTAATACATGGGGCCCATTTTTTTAATGTTGGAGGTGCCTGGAATGAGGTCTGCCTTATCAAAAAATTGCTAAAATTTTCATAAGAAAGATGAATATTTTGCAAAAAATAAATTAAAAATTACAAAATAAAGAAAATAAAAAATCTCCTTTTTGGCCTAACTATATTAATTTTAATCCTGGCACTGATTAAGTTCTCACACACAGACTGCCCACCAGCTGGCTGCATTACACAAGTTAAGAAATGTGTACAGCTCAAGTGTAAGTTGACTAAAGGATGTATTTCTCTGCCCTCTGAATGGTAGAGGAAGAGATTCCTAACTATATGGAGGAACCAACTTAGTTGGGACATGGGCCATAACATCGGGATATCAAATAATGGCAAACAACTGCAGTAGTACGGAAGCCGATGTGTGCCACACACTAGACCTGTACTATGGCTCTCATCAAAACAAGCATAAGCCCTGATATGTTGGGTATACATACTATATGTGTAGGCTGTAGAAGGAAAGAAAGAAAGAAAGAAAGAAAGAAAGAAAGAAAGAAAGAAAGAAAGAAAGAAAGAAAGAAAGAAAGAAGGAAGGAAGGAAGATAGTGGGTGAGTGAATTCATAGAGCGAGTGAGTAATGGAC
Organism: Harmothoe impar; assembly: GCA_947462335.1. Lineage (NCBI taxonomy): Eukaryota > Metazoa > Annelida > Polychaeta > Phyllodocida > Polynoidae > Harmothoe > Harmothoe impar. The sequence continues at coordinate 36,415,911 of OX381717.1, read as the reverse complement.
AAGTGGGTGAGGGATGGAGAGAGCAACCAAGGGAGAGGGAGAGTGAGTGAGTTAACGACGGAGAAAGTGAGGGAGTTCGTTCGGGATCCAGTTAGGGGATGAGGTAGATTGTTAGGAAGTGAGTTTTGGGGAGAGTGAGGGGATGGGGGAGCGAGGGAGAGAGAGGGAGTGAGTTAGGGACTGAGGGGTGAGTGAGGGAGCGAATTAAGGAACGATTTAGGGAGAAAGTTAGGGATAGATTGAGTCAGTTAGGAAGTACAGTAGTGAGTGAGTCAGGGAGTGAGTGAGTGAGCAGTGGGAGTGACGTGACGGAAAGATAGAAAAAATGAATGCTAAGGAAGGAAGGGGGAGGGAGTGAGGGACAGAGGGAGGGAGGGAGGGAAAGAGAGAGGCAGGCAGGGAGAGAGGGAATGATGGAGGGAAGGGGAGAAGAAGGGAGGGAAGGATGGAGTGAGGGAATGATAGAGGGAAGGATGGAGTGAGCAAAGGAAGAGGGGAGGGAGATGGGGGAGTGAATGAGGGGGAGGGGAGGTAGGGACCAGGACTGTTTTTTTCTCACGCTTATGCTAGGGCTCGGGTGTCCCATCCCATCATCACGGCCGGTTAGCTCTCTACATAGTGCATGCAGCATAAAATTGTTATTCTCTTGGTCGTCATGATGTATGAATGAAATCTAATGACCAATGATGTAAGCATATGTGGATCAACAAGGGAAAAGGGACCTCCGTGCGGGGTTTTTAGTACCAACTTTGGCCACCAGGGGGCCCCATATAGCCAAAAAGGACCAAAATATAGTAAAAACATTTCTATACTACTTTTATATGTAGAATATGATAGGCCACATTAGAAGATTCCTACTTTGGTGAAAACATTCCATATTTGGAATGGAAAAGAACGTTTTTGGGCCTAAATTGGTGTTTCTGCACATGTTGGTTGCCATGGAAACATGATTTTCATTCTAAATTGAATTTTTTTTTAAATTGATTGATAGAAGGCTCCACAATGGTTTCTATGCTGAAAACAGAATGTAAATCCCATTTTTAGATCAAAAGCTGTGACCAATGTTTGAAAAAGTTTGGATATTTGGTGATTAGCATAATTATGCTAATTAGATAGGAATATCTCTGAAACAAAGTACGATAGAGCTTATTGGCACTTAAGATTGGACAGGGACCACACATATTCAAAGAGCCAGTTCTCAAAAACTAGAAGGGGTAACTGATAATAAAATATATCACTGGAAAGCTGATGACATCAATTTTATTATTGAGTTTTTACCTTGGAGGACCCTTTTCCCTCGACTGTCCACATATATCAAGACAATCTTTTGGGAGTGTATCAGCCATGTATAGTTGGCATGATGCTTGATTACAGCCTTGGGGAGAAGACAAAGCACATAACACAAGTTATTGCATTATGCTGTTCTTAAACAGGTACATAAACTCGCCAGTGCTGCAACCATGCATCATACAAACTCAAGTTGGCGCCATACTTCACATCCTTGTAGATATGCTGCAGTCCTTGGCCATGGGAACAGCAACAAATAGATAGGCCAGAAAGAGACAAAGAGTGTAACAGACAGACAGACCGACCGACCGACAGACAGACAAACAGACGAAGACAGTTCAGAGAATGAGAGACAGATACACAGGGACACAGATAGGAAGCAACAAACTACTAAACAGGGCTAGAATTAGCAACGGTTTTGCTTGTAGCATAAACACTACAGGGCTTAAACTAGCAACGGTTCTGGGGAGGGTTTTCCTCCATTTCCCGGACCTGCTCAACCCACTAACCCATCACCCACTAGCTCCCTCCCTCCCTCCCTTTGTCCCTTTCTCTCTTTCTCCCGCCAAATCCTCCGTATTTCCCTCCTTCCCTTCCTTCCTCCCTTCCTCTTTCTCTCCCTCCTTCCCTACATAATTCCTGCCCTCTTTCCTTTCACCCCTCCCTCCCTCACTGCCTCCCTTCCTCCCTCCTTTCATCTGTCCCTCTCTCTCTTCCTCCCTCCTAAATTCCTTCCATAAGTCCCTCCCTCCATAATCCCCTCCCTCCTTCCCTCTTTCCTTTCCTCCTTCCTTCACTCCTTCCCTTCCCTCTTCCCTCCCTCCATAATCCCCTCCTACCTTCCTTCGTCCCTCCCTCCCTCCATAACGCCCTCCCTCCCTTCATTTTTCCCTCCCACCCTCCCTTCATAATTCCCTCTCGCCCTCCTTCCTTTCTTCCCTCCCTCCCTCCCTCCTTCCCTCCCTCCCTCCCTCCCTCCCTCCCTCCCTCCCTCCCTCCCTCCCTCCCTCTCTCCCTTTCCTTTCTTTCTTCCATCCTTTCCTCCCTCCCTCCCGCCGTCATTTCTTCCTTCTTTCTCTCCCCCCCCTCTCTTCCTTCCTCCCTTCCTCCCTCTCTCCCTAAGCCTAAGAGATACCTGTCATAACCGCAATGTAAAAATTGACAGACAGACAGAGTGTTGTTCCCCAGTTATCCCTTGATAACACATCCATACATGCAGAACATAGGCAAGTTCTAGTAGGAGACATAGTGCAAATCTAGTGTGGCCTACCTCGGCTTCCGTAACAGTAGAGTTTCACAACCCTATATCCCCCCCCCCACCTCCCCCACCCCGAAAAAAGGGGGGGGAAATCAAGCAAGCCCACGTTGGCGCCGCCAAGAGCCCATGTGGATACACTCGCTTCAAATCTGGGCTAACCTATCTTGGTCCCAGCATTTAGCCTAGGACAAAAATGTTGTGGGCCCCATATGAACTAAGTGACATGGTTCCCACCTAATGGCTCACCTCAGAAAGCAATGCTGACTGGGTATTGATTTCATATTCTTTTTTAAGTTTAAATGAAGTAAGAATAATAATCATAATTTTCCAAATTTCTTTTGATATCAGTTCAGATGGCCCATTTTAAGTGCCAGCTTTAACTCTCCATTAAATTACATGTTGATTCTACAAAATACCATGAAAATGATTAAATTAACAGAAATTACAATTTTTGTTGGTGTTTTGAATGGTATCTATTAATATATTCCACTTTAGTGCACTGGTAATTAAACGTTTGGAAAGGGCAATTGGTAATTGTCTTTTTAAGTTTTTAAACGTTTAATGGCTGTTATCTATGATATAAACTGCAGCTAATATACACATTTCCTGATATAAGCAGCTGCATGCACAGGTACTATTCAGTAATATTCAGTGCACATGATGTACTTTTATGGCCGAATGGAATAAACAATACTAATTATGATTTTCTAAACTTAGAGTCAGCTGTTCAGGTAGACAAGGGCCCAGAAATCTATTTATAGCTGAAAACTTCAACTATCTGTTGTATCCACAAAAATGCATAATAATTCCCGAAAAAAAAATGTAAATAATCTAATGGGCCCTTTTGTATCATAGATAGATAACATCAAGGCTACATTCAAGAGATCTATTAGTATATTGCAACTTTAGTGCACTGCTAATTAAACGTTTGGAAAGGACAATTACCAATTGTCCTTTCCAAACGTTTAATGGCTGTTATCTATAATATAAGCTGCAGCTAATATACACATTTTCTGGTATAGACAACTGCATGCACAGGTACTTAAGTGAATATTCAGTGCACATGATGTACTTTTATGGCCAAATGGAATAAACAATACCAATAGTGATTTTCTAAACTTAGAGTCAGCTGTTCGGGTATGCAAGGGCCCAGAAATCCATTTATACCTGAAAACCTCAACCATCTGTTGTATCCACAAAAATGCATAATAATTCCCCAAAAAACAATGAAAATGATAGAATGGGCCCTCTAGTATCATAAATAGATACTATCAAGGCTACATTCAAGAGATCTATTAATACATTCCAAATTTAGTGCACTGGTAATTAAACGTTTGGAAAGGACAATAATCCATAAGGAAATTCCATCACCTAGGTTTCAAAGCATCCTAAGTAATGGAATAATGATGCCCAAGTGCTGAAAATTGGTGTACATACTCTTCATAACATGGAAAACAATAATTGACATAGATTTAGATAAATTATTGGGATTTAATTTTCACTATTTGACACTCCCAAAAGATAGACTTAAGTGAGAATGTGCCCACTGCCGGATGTTTTCCTCATTGCATGATTTTGTTCGGCATAGTCTGACATTGTACCGCATTGCCTAAACCAAGCCACCATAGGCTCACATTAACAGCATTGCCTAAACCAAGCCACCATAGGCCCACATTTACAACATTGCCTAAACCAAGCCACCATAGGCTCACATTTACAACATTGCCTAAACCAAGCCACCGTAGGCTCGCATTTACAACATTGCCTAAACCAAGCCATTATAGGCTCACATTTACAACATTGCCTAAACCAAGCCACCATAGGCTCGCATTTACAACATTGCCTAAACCAAGCCACCATAGGCTCGCATTTACAACAGTGCCTAAACCAAGCCACCATAGGCTCACATTTACAACATTGCCTAAACCAAGCCACCATAGGCTCACATTTACATTGCCTAAACCGAGCCACCATAGGCTCACATTTACAACATTGCCTAAACCAAGCCACCATAGGCTCACATTTACATTGCCTAAACCAAGCCACCATAGGCTCACATTTACAACAGTGCCTAAACCAAGCCACCATAGGCTCGCATTTACAACATTGCCTAAACCAAGCCACCATAGGCTGACATTTTACAGCACCAAGCCACCATAGGCTCACATTAACAGCATTGCCTAAACCAAGCCACCATAGGCTCACATTTACAACAGTGCCTAAACCAAGCCACCATAGGCTCACATTTACAACAGTGCCTAAACCAAGCCACCATAGGCTCGCATTTACAACATTGCCTAAACCAAGCCACCATAGGCTGACATTTTACAGCACAAAGCCACCATAGGCTAACATTTACAGCATTCTCTAGCTGCCTGGCCATCGAACACAGCACTCTGATGACCTCCACATACCTGTATGACCCTTTAAGGGCTGCATAGTGATATCATGATGCATGAATGCTTCATTGGTGAGTCTACTCAGACCTGGCTCTCCATTCATGCATCATGCTGACTCATCAGGAGTTAACCAACTCCATATGGTCAGCATGATGCTTGAATGCAATCCTGGGGAGTTAATTGCCAAGGCTGCATTTGAGTATGCTGTATAATATATCAAAGCATGATGCAGCCCTTAAAGGGTTACCGCCACCCCCGCCTTTCCACCCGAGGCAATAGCAGGAGGCGGGGCGTTGACTGAGGAGCAATGGCCGCCAACAGCCCGCCGGGGACCCATCACTTAGACTAATTACAAATTAACACTTTCTAAAACTCACCTCCCCACCTCAAATATTTCCTTGGACCCTTTTTCGGGCAGAGCTCGTAGCAAAACAAGAGGCATTCAGCCGCTCACCCGCGCCAAAAGGGAAAAGGCGCGTTATGAAAAATTGACGAGGCATTTTAGTAATTTCCGGATGCACACACAGTTTCCGCTCACTTTTGTCCAGAATTAAGAATTCTGCCTTGGTTGCCATGGAAACAGAAGGTTAGGTGGATGAATAATGAAGAGCAGAATCTATTCTGAGTTCTATAATCTGGAGCTAACCCTATAAGGGCAGCAGAGTGCTTGAATGCATTATTGGCATTTCTGCTTGCCAGGACTGTCATCATCAGTCTTTTTCATTATGATGCATCAATGCAGTACTGGCGAGTCTTCTCTTGCTGTGTTCAACCCTCAGGGTGGTACATTTTCAAATGGGTACAATGATTTAACTTTAACTTAAACTTATGAATGAAGTCCTACTGAAAAACCTCCTTTATCTTGTCTTTGTTTCAGTTTCCTCAGTCTGAGTTGACCTTTAAGAGTAGCGTAGTGTTTCAATGCACTATGCCCTCAGCAGCAAGGCGTGAATGCAGCCTTCGAAAGTTTCACTTCGGCTTTTTACTATGCGTGCACACAATGTATGTCCCCACAACCTTTAAGCAATTATAGTTTTAAGTGAAATCAGCTTTTAATTGAAATAACTGCAGGCTATTCTTCTCAAAGCTAAGCTTGCCTTATTACACTCTTAAAGGAGAGGCAGAGTGCTTAAGGGAGAAATCCCAAAAGCCACACAGGGGATTCTGCGAAGTTATGGTGGGCAGGGTAGTCAATACTGACTATCCCAACTTTAATAGTGTAGGAGCAATATGATTATAAGGGTACCGTACCATCATGATTAAGCGGCGGTTTCAAAAGAGCGCTGGTCTTGTATAAGTGCTGGGGGTACAGGGCATTGAAAGGTTCCTCAAGCTCTAAAATAGGATCTTGAATAAGCGCCTGTCTTGAGTATAAAGGCCCCTCCAAATTGAATAGCGCCCCGGTCTTTTGAACTAAGGCATTGGTCGTATTTGTTTGAAATTGTTAGGCAATTAGTCATTCTTTAATATCAGTTCATCAATTTGACTACTGCACTAGTCAACATAACTACTAGGGCCCCAGACAGGTTAAGTTCAACAATATTACTAATACTACTGTAAACGTATATATATGTGTGAATTCAAATACACGCGAAATTGTATTTTTAAGAAAATGCGTGCAAATTTATACAGGCGAAAATATATATGTTTACAGTAATATCCCTATGACAACAAGCCTGACCGACTTATGTCTTAAAGCTACAGGTTATCAGTTATTAACCCACGGGTGACACCTAAGACAAAGGAATCGCACCTTGGGTATTTCGTATACCCGAGGGTTAAGTCAGATAGAAGACACCTGTACCTTGGTATGACTTATAACCACTGCCCACTGGTCATCGACTCGGTGTATAACACCGAGTCTTGACCTTGTGGGGCAGTGGTTATGACGCATACCAAGGTACAGGTGTCGTCTATCTATTACACATGCTCCGGCATGTTTGTAGGGAGGACCGTGTGCAGTGTGCGTTGGTCTAGCGGCGACAAAGACACCCTTTCATGACAGTCCTGGCAGTCCGCCCTTACCCCTATAGGGTTCTAATGTGTTATGAGGTGGCACCACCTGTTGGCACACATCAGATTTAAATGGTAGGACAAGAAGGCACTGGGCCTTTTTTCTTTATCAATTAATGTATAGTGTTTGCATGCATAACATCTGATTATCATATTGCATGCATCCACCTAGTCAGATTTTCTTTAATTTCATAAAACTGAAATAAATGATAATTAAATAAATAGATTTTTCTTGGAGATTAAACAAACATCTGTGTGGAGAGTAAAAGGAGAGTCACTGAAACTTGAGAAGAAGAACCTGTCTTGGAGTCACTTCACACCTGCATATGTGCAGCCCTTATCTCTCCCACTATCCACTGCGATTTTTAAATATCCTCGAAAATATGTATTGAGTGAATATTTATACAGTATTGAATCAAATAGCCAAATTTTGAAAATTCGCCAATTTTACCAGCGAAAATGTCCTTTTTAGCAAAATCCCGAAAATGTATACACGCCAAAGTATCTAGGCTACATTTACAGTACCCTAAGATAACACTGATAGTAAAGCTGACTTCTAGGGTGGGAATTAGCATGAGATTAGGTGTTCTACAAGATGGCTGCCTCCATCCAGAGGCTCCACTGGGCCATCATGGTGGAGGTATATACCAGGGCTTGACACAGCTAATGCAGCACCATTCTGGTATGAAATAACGACAGAGAAGAGATCTTTAATTCCTACAAGGCTTTGAACATATTAACTGTCGTCATGATGCGCCGATGAGTGACTCGCTGGCATTGTATTGGTGCATCATGCCCTTGAAGAGTTTATTAACCCTATACTGTTGGTATGATGCATGAATGCAGTGCCTTTACTCAGTAGTACTGCATTGTTGCAGCATGGCCACAAAAAGGTACAGTGTAGAGTGTACAATTATTTTGCCTAATAACACATTACGGACGGCATGATGCCCTAATGCATTATGCCTTTGGTGGCATGATGCATGAATACAGCCCTGGTAAGTAACTCGCCAGTGCTGCATTCAAGCATCACGCCGATCCTTCAGAGTTGCGACACTACTGAAGGGTTGGCATGATGCACCAATGCAGCATTGGCGACTTACTGGCCTGTGCTGCATTTGTGCATCATGATGACAAAATGTCATTTTTTAGGCGCATGCGTCCTTAAAGTATTAATGGTATAATCAAGGCACAATATGGCTGCTTCCGCTATTTCAAACATAGTGCTGGCACTTGCTCTAACCCGTTCAGGGCTTTATAGTGCTTTGATGCATTATGCTGCTGATCATCATGATACTTGAATGCAGCCCTGGCTAGTAATGCACCAGTGCTGCATTCATGCATCATGCCAATTATAAAGGGATGACACATCCCAAACTGTCAGTGTGATGAATTCAATGCAGCCATGGTGAGTCGACCTACCATGGCTGCATTTATGCACCATTATAACAAAGGACATTAAAGTGACAAAAATAAATTTTGATTAGAATGAACTAGAATGTTCCCTATGGCAATACTCTATGTGCTACATACATTTAACAGTTTTATTCCCTAGAATTCAGCTTGAAATTTGACAAATTATCAGATTTTGCCTCAAATTTCTTTTTTTTGAGTGCACGGCAGCAGCACGCTAGAATTCTACCCATTGAAAATTGGACCATTTATCTAAGATATAGTTGTCCATACAGTGCCCCATTCTTCAAATATGATTTTGTACTAGCATTTGGAACACATTAAAACATTAGAATATCAATAAGAAATCGGACCATGTCACATTAAAGGCCCAGCGCCCCTATATATATACGGCTGAGTACCTGTCCTGACTGCGCTCTGACTGTTACTGCACGTGCAGTAAGAACTGCGGGTTTAAAGCACTGTGCGGCCGCTTCAGGCTCTAATGGAGCAGCTATAGAGCTGGTATAGAGCAGCTCTCAGAGCGCGAGCAGCTCACAAAGCCTTTGTTGCAGCTCCACACACGGCTCATTGAGGCGACAGCTCGTGTATATTGGGGTGGAGGAGAGCCCGCTTATCCCTTCATGGACCACGTACCACTTTATGGGTATGATATTTGTCATTATATGGAGATGCAGCCTGGGTGAGTCTACTCTCCTGGGCTGCATTCATGCATCATTCCGACCCTCTGGAGGTCCATCAATCCCATATGGTCGGCATCGGGTATGGATACAGTACTGGCGAGTCACTCATGTGGGCTACATTCATGCATCATCATGACAAAAGGCATAGTGCATTAAAGCCTTAAGTGGTTCTTAAGGTATATTTGGTTGGAGGATCCTGCTTATACAGAGACTATAGCACTTCTCGCAGCTTAGAATGGCGCTGGTGATCAAATCATTCAGGCTACTCTAAGCAAGGAACTGTGCAATCGACAAAAAAACAGGAAGTTGTACAGATTTTGATCAATTTTCTGCGGAAGAAGATTGTACTATCTCATAGATTAATTTTTATTGGAAATACAGGTACCTACAAATTTATCACTGCTGTAGGTCGGCCTGCTTCCTTTTATGTATATATGTTATGCTCCTAAAAGTCATACATGTATATATATACATATATATATATATATATATATATATATATATATATATATATATATATATATATATGTATATATATATATATATATATATATATATATGTATATATATATATATACTATATATAATATATATATATATACATATATATTTATGTATATATATATATATAAACGTATATATATTTGAAGCAGCCTGGTGTTGTCCTTTTTAAACTAATAATACACCAAGGTTTTACAGCATTCAACGTAGGCCTATTATCATTCTATTAGTGACAGGAAAGAATGGTATTTGTGCTGAAAGCTATACCTGCCTCATTGCCAGTGTTCTATGTCAACCATAAATGACAACTTCTAGTAATTAGCTTATGAATCCATTATGGGATATTTGAAATGCATTGATAATAAGGATTAAAATGCTGTTATTCCTGCACTGTTCATGTTAAATACATGAACGATTAAGGCGGGGACATCTGGAAGTCAATTCATAGACTTGCAGTTATTATGGCTGAGCAATGTAATTAACAGTGTATTAACAAATATGCTGGGGAAACACCTTAGCCCTTTATCGTCCGCCTACACAGAGACAAAAAACTGTCAAAAGTCAAAAGGGAGTCCAGGGAGTCAAAAGGGAGTCCAGGTTGCCTCCAGAATGACTCTTCAGCAGAGCCTAGGCTGCCTAAGGGAGTCTAGGTGACTCCCTGGCTGGCCAAAGTGAGTCACCTGGGGGGTTCGCTTAATTATCTCCCTTGCTCAGATAAGGGAGACCTGGACTCCCCTACAGAGCGGAGTCATTCTGCAAGCAACCTAGACTCCCTTTTGACTCTTTTACTCTTTTTTTCTGCGTAGTACTTTAACGTACTGTCCTTTGTCGTGCATGATGCCCTGGTGAGTAACTCGCCAGGACTGAAGTACTATGCCCTCTCTATGACCTTGATACACATAATTGGTCATCATGATGCATGAATTCAGCCTTGGTAAGTACACTCAACAGGACTAAATTCATGCATCAAGGCGATAGAAGGCGTACTGTAAAACCTTGCGTATAAGCCTAACTCGCATATAAGCCGCAACCAGATTTTGCCACGATCCTATAAGCCACACTGGCGATCTGATTATGGTAACTTTAATACTGTACCATGGTGGCAAAAACTCGTGTATTAGCTGCACCCTGACCTCGGGCTCCTCCTATAAGCTGCACTAGTGATCTGACTCACGTAGTATCCGAGGCTTATACGCGAGCACTGCATGAACATTGGCATTTAAGCAACCTTTTATTGCTTAAAGTCACAATTTAAGCAGCTTTAAGTTCAATAAATTCCATGTAGACATCCGGGAAAAGTCATAATGAAATTTAAGCAGCTTTATGTGGCTTTTACCCGAATTAAAGATGCTTAAAGTGTGACTTTAAGCAGTCCAGTTTCTGCTTAAATGCCAACATTCATGCCGTGGAGGTTTTACGGTAGCTATAACTGCTTTGAGGTCTGTTAAGCTTCTATTTATTAACCCTTCACTTTATTCTCTATTAACTGTGGAGTTAACGATGAGGTTAGAGTCTGGTTGGTTTAGTACCCATTAAAAGCCCAACTCTTGCTACCCTTACAGTAGCAGGCACAAAAGCGCTAGACAGCGGTGGTCTGCCCCTTTTATACCCAAGGTGGGCCTTTGCCCATCTTTGTTTATTGATGATTTATCACCAGGATATGGGAGACTGCATGATTAAAAAGTTGTTCCAGTTGCGCAGGAGAAGAGGCCCCCCCCCAAACACAGAGAAGGGGTACCCCGAATATGTTGCCCCCCCCCCCGAAAATTTGCCAAGACCCTTTACTGTATTACACACATTTCCTAGGTCGTACCTCTCCCACATAGAAAAAAAGTGAGGGCAGAGTTGCTTGGGCTCACCCCCTACGTACATGACCATTGGCATTAAAACGGAATTTGTATTGCTTACTTTAAGCACATTTATGCCACTTAAATGTTATTATGTACTTTCTGTTACATCCACACGGCATTTCCTGCACTTGAAGCCACTTGAAGCCAGAGTTTCTTTAGCAACAAAAAGTTTACTTAAATGCTAATATTCATGCAGTGGAGGGTTCCCTGTTTCACATGTATAGAATTCCCATGCATAGAGGACCTGGGGAGTAGAGAGGGCATTCATTTATATCCCATACCATTAATATTAAAAATGATCATTAAATCAAGCCGTTATCTATATAAACTTCCCTACTCCATTTCAATTGAATATGTGAAATGACTATAGCTGGCGCATGTTTTATCCTTTCTATGTAGGTCCTTTAGTACAGATTTGTTGATCAGGATTCCCATGGTTATACACATTGGCAGTGTCCCTTTAAGGACTGCGTAGTAATATGCATTTGACTATACATACCGTAGGGGTCGATATGATGCTTGAATGCGGCACTGGCAAGTTACTCGCCAGGGCTGCATTCATGCTTCATGACGACCAAGGGTATGATGCATTGAAGCATCATGCAGTCCATAAAGGGTTATGGACATAGTCAGAGATATTAAAATACCTCTATATATGGAAGGTATTAAAATTGGATTGTGCGAGGAAAAAGATATAGAGGACATGGAATGAATATATCTCTACATATCCATATCTATCAATACAATACCAGGAACTATATACATATATCATCTCTGGCTGCCTGTTTTCTGTATAATATACAGAGGTGTGGGGGAGTGGGGTTGAGGCTATTCTCGTTCTGCCTACACAGAGAAAATGAAAGGTGTCAACTGTGTCTCCCATATGGCTCTGGTAAAAAAGAGAGTCAAACAGATGATGACTCTGCTTATATAAATGGCCAACTTAAGTTGTCTCTCTCCTATTAGTGTCAACTTGAGTTGACTCTGTACTATCAGTGTCAATCCAAGTTGACCCTTCATATAAGCAGAGTCAATAGCTGTTTGACACTCCATTTTTAGCAGAGCCACGTGGGAGACACAGTTGACTCCTTTACTTTCTGTATGTATATATACAGAGGCGGCATAATGCTCATTACTGCCCTGCTGAGGGTCTGGTTGAGAAAGACGCCATTGGCATGTGAATGCACTGCACGAACATCGGAATTTAAGGAGAGATTAAACCTTGTAAAGGTGCTGTTATTCTCATCAACACGCCAGTCAAATCAAAACCAGCCAGAAACTGTTATCACGACTCCTTGATTGTAGTCTCTTTACCACCCCATGAAATCTTTGCTAACTGATTATTGGTGCATAGGGTCTATGTGAAAATATTAGGGTGGGTGTGGAGCTCTCACTATTGGGCAATTTGAGATATTCAAGATGGCAATAACTATGTAACAAAATAAAGGGCAAACCCAATTTTCAATTTCAATTTCAAAGGTTTATTAACCTGCTGAATAAACACTATGCAAATGAATGCAGATCTCGAAGATATTACACGTCCTGATGTAAAGGCCTACACACTGACTTATGTTTATGATTCACAAATAACTTCCTTTAGCTTTATTATAACAATGGAATTATTAGTACGTTAACTGTTGGCTTATGGTGCGGTCCCCCGCATGTTGAATATGATTTTTATTTTGCACCGAACCTGAGAACCCTAATTTCGTTGCAAATGGACAAAACATTGTAAGGCTTTTAACCCTTTAACGGCCACAGAGTGCTTTAATGCATCATGCCCTGTGTCACCATGATGCATGAATGCAGCCTTGGTGAGTAACTAATTAGTGCTGCATTCAAGCATCATGCCAACGCTATGGGTTGGGGCACTCCCAATTATATATTTCCTGCAGAATTTGAGAATCATAATTTAATTGCAAATGGATACAGCATTTTAAGACTTTTGGTAGCCATGTTCAGCCTGCTCCACTAAAGCATTTAGTGACCACAAGCGAACATTGATTAAACTCGCAGTTTTTCTAATCAAATTTTAACTTCATGAAAAAATGGGATAAAAACATAGCAATGCCATTGGTCATTTCTGTGTTTCCCTTCAATAGCTTCATGGTAAAAAGTTGAATTATTTTTAAATCTTGGATTTGTTTGTCTCTTTCGGGTTTGAGTGCTGTTTTTGTAACGTGACCTCGGTTAAAATTGGAGTGAAAAAAGCATCTACAGAAATGAAAAAGAAATGACGAATCACATTTGAGGGGTGAAGCAATCGCTGATGTGCCACCCCATTCTGAGCTGAGAACTGGCACCATCAATCGAGGTGAATTATTCTCTGTATGAATACAGCCATCTTTATCCACTGGTGGATAATCTATGTTAATGCTGGGCCGTCGGGGAATAAGTTCAGCATTTTCTATACATAGACTAAAGTAACAGTTCCAACAGAGGGCAGCAGTGTTTGGACAGCGGACCATGAGCATTGTCGAGCTACAACATATTCACCCTATCTTGTGCCTGTAAGAGCTGAGCTACCAGCCCTTAAGAGCCCTCTTGTGAATCAAAACCGAACTATATCCAAAAGTGCTTTTGGCCTCACTTCACCCATGACGGTCAAGCTTTAAAATATGCAGTTGGATGTAAGGCTAGACTAATTATAAGAACCTGCCTGGAGAGTGATATGACTGCTACAGATTTTAACCCTACAGAGAGGACTTCCTCTGCAACAGATGGGTCAGCATGATGCACAAATGCAGTGCACAACTGCACATGAACCCTTGAATTGAGACACTACCGTAGTGGCCTGTTTAAGCGCCCCTGCGCTTATAAATGTCAATACCCTGTTACAGCCTGTGCTTATATATAGGGACCTGCGCTTAGGGTAGATTGACCTAAAGTTAATTACATACCCTGAGATGTCGACCCCAATCTTATAGTCATTCCTTCATGATAAGCCCTCTTTTTGTGTATCACATGTACAGTACACTCTAAGTGTTACTCTTTTCAGCAAAGGACAAATAAAGACAACAATAAAATAAATAACTCCATAATTAAGGTGGCCATTTTAGGGTACGTGGTTGACTCAAGGTTGATCTACCCTATATGAGTTCCTCTAAAGAGAGCTTTTTGGGTTTTAGGGGGGTCTTAGACCTGCACATAATCGAGGACTGCCCTTTTTCAGTCCTCTGCACCTAAATGGGCCATTAGAGTATGTCGTCCCCCAAGGGTTAATATCTTGTATTGTCTATACTGTATGTCTCTGGGGCCCCCTACAGGCGGCGTCTGGTACTAACCAAAAGTCGTCTGCTCTGACCGGAAGTACGCTGGTTCCTTGTGAGTGCACAGAATCGGGGTATAGGACTGTACCAGGCTGACTGTAGTCTATGACCGCGTCACTTCCCCCGTATGTTGGGGGGGGGGGGGGGGGTCCTTCTGCAGTACCCATCCACATTTTTAACATTACAGCACCAAGCTCTCCATAACCATTTTCACCAGCAAGCTTTAGTGCCAGCATACCACTTCCACAGACATGCAATGGTGAGTGAGAGGCTATACCAGCCCACAGTGCTTGGGCCAAATAGCCATTTTGTTCCTGCCATGATTCCAGGTAATTAAATACCTTGGTTAATTACTACTGCTAGGACTGGTCATGCACCAGTGGTGAACCCTGAAGATATTGTTAGTTGTAGCATTTCAAGTTAAAAGCAGGAATTCAAGCTAGAATTTAGAAAATTTCTGTAAATCCTGTTTTTCTTCATTCTGCCTAAGTGAAATATAGAAGTGTGGCAGTCGTCTGTGGGAATCAGCGACATTTTTTACAAGATGGCGGCCATCAGTGTTTGACCCATGGCAGTCGTCTGCGGGAATCAGCGACATTTTTTACAAGATGGCGGCCATCAGTGTTTGACCCATTAGAGCGCTGTCTGACTGAAGGCCCCCGATGTAGTTTATAATCTGGTGGGTAGGCCCCGCCAGCCCCGCATTATCAGACATGATAATAGGCCTCCGGGTGATAGCATTGTATGCTAATAGGCACAGGAGGGGGACCCAACTCACTCCTGGGAGTGTGTGGGGGGGGGGGGCGAGGGGTGAGAGGAGGGGGGGGGGTCGTCATAACACCCCTTAACCAGACCAGACCAGCTCAGCATAGGACTACTAGTACCCCAAAATCAGTTGAAATTATGACCCTCATTCTAAAAAGAAATCTAGTATGGTACTGGAATTTATAAATTCTTTCCTACATTCATGCTCTTGCCAAAGTTGGTCAATTATGTCTCTATACTTAATTTACTGGATATGGAGTGAATGGTTTAGGCTCAACACTCAGATATAATTATGACCATTAGGAAAGGAAGAAAGCAGAAGGGATACCCCAAGCGGGTGATCAGGATCGTCCTAGCTGGTCATACAACCCTCTCTCAGAGCACCCTCTTAACGGCCCGATTAAATGCAGGGGTCTCTGATTCACGCAGCTCTCGCTTAAGCGCAAGTCTGGCATCCTCGCTGAAACCAAAATCTCTCTTGGAAATCCTAATATAACGTTTGTTAAACAGAAAGGGACTCTTAAATTTATCCATGAGTTATTCATGAGTACAAAGGGCTAGACCATGCCTTTTACAGTGCATTCTCAACAGGTCCTAATTTTGGCATAGACTCCAAAGGTAGACCATTGACCATAAACCTGATAATTTATGCCATTAACTGATATAAGGAGCCACTGAGAATATGGTCTTAGTGAAACATCCTGACCTAGATTAGAAAAGATTTTAATTCCCTTGGATCATGCTCACTTAAAGGTAGCCCGATTTATATATATATATATATATATATATATATATATATATATATATATATATATATATATATATATAATATATACATATATGTATATATATATATATATATATATATATATATATATATATATATATATATACCGCACATAATGGAATTCAGTATCCATATACTACTTTTTCTATCTGTGGGGCATTTTACCGCCTCTATGACTTACAATAAGCTAAATTCCCACATGTATTTTAGTCTCTAACCATCTACCCCCGGCCACTCCCATTCTCAGATGCCATTAACCCTTTGAGGGCTGCATAGTGCTTTAATGCAGTATTCCCTTCTGGTTATAATGTAAGTATGCAGCCCATGATGCCTGAATGCAGCCTTCATTGGTTACTCACTAGGGCTGCATTAATGCATCAAGCCGACCCTTTGGGAGTGTATCAACGCGTAGAGTAGGCCTGATGCATAACACTGCCCAGGGCTGCATTTATGAATGCCGTTGATATTATATAGGGTATATTGCCATAAAGCGCTGAGCGGTCCTTCAAGCGGTAAGGAATGGCCACCCATAAAGAAACATTGATAGCATTTAATCTCCTTCTCATCTTACAGTGACGTCAGCACCGACAGTAGATATAAGGCCGTCTCTGATTGGTTGAACGTCTTCTGTTGCCATGGAAACATAAAAAACTGCTGACTCACCATTAGAAGGCTGCTTAGATGCAAACAGGTACTTACCTACAAGAAAGGGAGAAAAAAAGCACATGGTTAGCTTGCAGTAGAAAGGGGGGACAGGCAGAGTCCAATCAATCAAGATACATAGTATATCTGTCAGGCGGGGCAAGTCAACAATGGGAGCTCCATGAGAATGGAGCGTAAAAAAGGACAACGTATAGACTCAATGCATCTATACATCGTATGTCATCAACCTCCACAGTAATTCGCCTTAGATCTTTTTGTGGTCCCCGCAATTTTGCCTCAGCCTTTGGATTATTTGTTTTGGCCTTTCTTTCTGCGTTCTTTGTGTTGTGGAATGCCTGGCTATGTGGGTGCATTTGTCAGTGTTGTGGCTTTGTGTGAAGCTTAACCATCTGTTAACCCTTTAAAGACGGTAGTCACTGAAAGATGACATTTGTCGTGATTGTAATGATGCACCAATGCAGCCCCGGCAAGTCACTCGCCAGTGCTGCATTGGTCCATCATGCCAACCCTCTGGGAGTGTCTCAAAAGGATTGTCTCAACCTCATAAGGTTGGCATGATGCTTGAATGCAGCACTGGTGAGTTACTCGCTGGGGCTGCATTAATGCATCATGAGGACCAAGGAATGATACGTGGCCTTAATCGTCATGATGCATAAAAGCAGCCTGGTGAGTAAACCTGGTGCAGCCCTGGCAGATAAACTGGCTGTGAATGCTTCGGGCGACATCAAGACACTATGCCATTTTTAAAGGGTTAAATCACATGCGTTTTTCCCATTCAAAGTTAGAAGAGGAAATACTGTAATTGCTAGGGCATTTTACCAGGAGAGCAATCATTTATATACACTGCACTTTCACCATATGTATAATAATCATATACAATTCTACATCAACTTGCCTATTTCCCTAACAAAATGGAGAATCCTTTGATGTAGTAATCTTTTTATTCATCCCCATTATCGCCAAGATGCATAAAAGTAACCCTGGTAAATAACCTGTCACTGCTACATTTAGGCATCATGTCGACACTATGGTGTTGATACACTCATTTAGGCATCATGTCGATACTATGGTGTTAATACACTGATTTAGGCATCATGTTGATACTATGGTGTTGATACTCATTTAAGCATCATGTCGATACTATGGTGTTAATACACTGATTTAGGCATCATGTTGATACTATGGTGTTGATACTCATTTAAGCATCATGTCGATACTATGGTGTTGATACACTCATTTAAGCATCATGTCGACACTATGGTGTTGATACACTCATTTAGGCATCATGTCTATACTATGGAGTTGATAATTATGCTCTGGATGGGTCATCACCTGGCCTGCATTAAAGCACTTATGCGAGTATTAACCCTTTAAGGATTACATAGTGCATTAATGCATCATGCCTTGGTCATCATGAGGCATGAATACAGCCCTGCAAGTAACTCACCAGTGCTGCATTCAAGCATCACGCCGACCCTATGGGGTTGAGACACTCCTGAAGGGTCAGCATAATTCACCAATGCTGCGAGCGCGAGTGACTCCCCAGAGCTGCATTGGCGCATCACGACGACAAATATTATCTTTTAGTGACATCCGTCCTTAAAGGCACAGATCTCGGTACCCCTCCAGGGGCAGTCGGAGTGGAGCCGGGCGGGTACTCAACCCTATATATAGGGGCGCTAGGGCTTTAAAGGGTTATTAAAGCGCTATGCGGGCATTAGATGGTTAGCGTGTTATTGAGGGTGTTTGTTATTCAGGGGAGGCTGTGTGAGGGGTCCCAGCTGGTGAGGGACTACAGGAGCAGGGACAACCTGGTTAGAGGCTGTAACAGGCAGGGTGTCCCTGTAATACATGCAGCAACCAGCACCGGAAAACCCCTGCGTATACCCCTTTTTTAAGTTATAATTTCAACTTTATTCACCAGAAAAGTAGTCTTGTAACAGCGAATTTTCCTCATGTTTTTCCTCTGAAAGGGACCTTAGTACACCCTGCATTTGCAATTCACATACAGATCCCCAGCATCCACTTGCATTCCCCTAACATCCCTTACCAGCCCCTTACATCCCATATACCCCTTATGGCTCATCCCTAACCCTTTAAGAACGGACGTACTAAAAAATGACATTTGTCGTCATAATGCACCAATGTAGCCCTGGTGAGTAACTCGCGGTTGCCACATTTATGCGTACGTCATGCCTACCCTTCGGGAGTGTCTCAACCCAGTAGGGTCAGCCTAATGCTTGAATGCAACACTGGCGAGTTACTCACCAGGTCTGCATTCATGCATCATGACGCCCAAAGCATGATGCATTAATGCACTACGCCGTCCTTAAAGGGCTAACTGACCCCCTCCCCCCAGCTTACAATAGGACACAGCAGATGTTGTGCATGATGCGTGAATATATCCTCATGTCCCTCCATAAGTGGGAGCCGCGAAGAGCCGATGATATTTTCTCTCCATTCTCCGCAATTTATTTTTTTATCATTCGGGGCACAGCAGGATAACCATGGGGTAATCCTTCAAGCGCCACATAGTGAATGGATATATATATAAATATAATGCTATTTGTCGGAATGATGCATGAATGCAGCCCTGGGGAGTAATTTGCGAGACCTGCATTCCAGCATCATGCTGACCACATTGGGTGTTACACTACAGAACGGTTGACATGAGGCTTAAATGCAGCCCCGGAGAGAAGACTCACCAGGGCTGCATTAATGCATCATGATGACAAAGGGCAAGGACAAGGGTCCTTAAAGGGTTAACTAAAGCCCTCCCCCACCCCCAATAGCGACCCCCTCTCCTAACCCTTTAACCCCCCATCCTGCCTGTATGAGGCCTCGAGTAGCTGTTCTTGTTCCATTCCCACTGTTGGCGGAGGGGCAATAAGAATTGGACGTTTAAGTATGGCTTTGTGCCTCAAGACTCACCGGGGCTGCATTGGTGCATTTCCTTTCGGGAGTGTCTCAACCTCATATGGTCAGCATGGTGCTTGAATGCAGCCCTGGCGAGTTACTAGCCAGGGCTGCATTCATGCATCATGACGACCAAGGGTGTCATGTCATCATTAAAGGGTTAGAGCACAATGCTGCCCATATAGGGTTAACTCCACCGCTAATACCAGCAGTCTTTTATCGCGCTATCATTGCCCCACCTAAGCTCCCCTACATTACCAGAGTGAAATAAAATCGGTTGTCATGGAAACGATTTCCTAAGAGTCTTTACAGCGGCCTGTCATTCATCAGCGCACGGCTACATAGTTGGCCCTCCCTCAGCAGTGACTAGCCCTTTATGGCCCGCATAGCGCTTTGTCGTCATAATGCATAAATGCAGGCCTGGTGAGTAACTCGCCAGAGCTGCATTCAAGCATCATGCCAACCGTATGAGGTTGAGACATTCCGGAAGGGTTGGCATGATGCACCAATGTAGCGCAGTTGAGTTATTACTCCCCTGTGCTGCATGCATGCATTCATGCATCATTCCCACCAAAAGCATTACTGCACTAAAGCACTATGCGGCCCTTAAAGGGCTACCCCTCCATGCACAGATAGCTAATACTTTATTGCCCGTTGCTATGGTGACGCTTTCTGACAGACCTGATTGGTGGTTACAGGCGGCGGCCATGTTTTCATGACAGGCGCGGGGGATGAATGAAGCGGCGGCGCGCGCACGGAGGTCGCGCCACTTCCTGTTGGGCTGCACTGTGGGAGTCTCACGGGGTGGGGGCGAGTTCCACTATGGACGTAGGTCCTGACGACAGGAAAAATATCTACTACCGTTAAATCCTACGTTTAGGCTGCGGTTAGTATACCCAAGTCAGATAGCCAGTGCGGCTTACATAATATCGGCCCAAAGTCAGAGAGAAGCTTATATGCGAGTTTTTTCTAATATGCAGTACTAGGTGGATATCCTACTACACAGGCACTTATCTAAAACCTACCTCTTAAACGCAACAGTGCGCTACATCTCACTGGCAGGAATATTTTTTGGAACTCTCTATAGATGGAGAGACCAAATAGTTCTCACCCCCCCTCTTCAGCACATATTAGAAATCATTAACATACACAAATAATATCCAGTTCCTTTGGAGATTCCCTATTTTTAAATCTAAAATGGAGGTACTACCTACTAGACTTACATTTGAATAGCAAAGCTTAGAGCCATACACATCACAGATGCCAACGCTCTAGGCTAGTCTGGGTGGATACAGGAGGGAGGGGGTTGAGCTGGTAGTGGTGTGTGTGTGTGCAGGGGGGGATAGGAGGTTGGATGTATGAACATGTCAATGCAGTAAGTAGGCCCCACCCTCCCCCATCTCCCAGTCAGGTTGACACCAATCTATTTGTTGTTCACACATTTACCATAGAGACTTGAATAAGCGCACCTGCGCAATTACCCGGCACTTATACATGGGCTTATAACAGACCTGCGCTTATTCAAGATATAAAAAAGTGGCGTAAATCTCCATTTCATGCTTATTCAAGAGCTGCGCTTATTGAGACTTCTAAGCTTATTCAAGCCACTATGGTATATGAGAATCAGGTGGTTTTACTACAAGATGACAACAGGCATAGCCAATCATGTCTATATATATATAAGCTGGCCCTCAAAAGTTAAGGTTGGAAGGCATGTCTACAACATCCAAATACACCTCCTAGCACCCCTCCACCCCCCTCCACCCCCCCCCCACACACACACACCCGTCCGCCCCTCCTCTCCCCTCCTCAGCTGCTCCCATCTAGTTCATTTAACCCCAAACATCTCACAACCGAACAGCATAAAATACTTTCCCCTGGGTTATTTTCGCATTTAACTTAAATAATCTCCTGTGATTGTTCTTCAATACCAAAACCATTCTCATTTGCTACATTTGTAAATTCAGCATCTTAATGATAGACCACATAGAGATACATTTTGGATTTGAATTACTTTTTCAGAAATACAGGCTGGATTTAAGAAGGCCCACAAGTAGCGGCCTCTATCGACTAACTAATCAGTGGGGGTCAAGTTCAAGGTCAAGTTCAAGATAGTCTACACTCTCCTAGCGCCTTACTCAGTCTGTGTGTGTTAGGAGAGTGGAGATTGGCACCAAACCCTAAAATCCCTCCCAGTGGCTACAGTACATCTATCACCACCCAATGCTACACACTGCACAAACATTGGCATTTAAGCAAATTATATTAATTACTTAAAACCACACTTTAAGCAGCTTTAGTGCAAAATGTCATGGAAAAGTCATAAAGACATGTATATGGCTTTAAATGGCATTTACTGGAACTAAATATGCTTAAAGTATAGCTTTAAGCAGACCAATATCTGCTTAAATGCCAAGGTTCATGCAGGGATATTCATGAATCTTACATCTTCACTATGTAATTTACTGGTTTTGTATGTTAAAACCGTTTAACTTTAATTATAAAAGGAACCTAAATATACACCAACCATGCCCAAAACAGGATACCAATGAAAGAAAATAAATAATGATAACACAAAATAAATTTAAGAATCTATAAAAGGGGGAAATGAAGAACATTGAGTTCGATTGACGAACTAGGAGTGGAGCCTTCAAACCATCTTCTCGCTAATCTGCAATTATTCCTTAACCCTTTAAGGACGGCATGATGCGTCACGCTCTATGTGTCTTTATGATAAACTAATGAAGTGCCAGCGAGTAACTTCTGAGCATGGTATTCTTAGATTGAAGCATCATGCTGACCCTTCAGGAGTGTACCAACCCCATAATGCATGAATGTAGCACATGGTGAATTACTCCCCAGGGCTGGATTCATATGCATCACACTTGCCACTTGCAAAAGGGCATAGTGCATTAAGGCAATATGTTGCCCTGACGGGGTTACCCCTCCCCCCCTATCCACTCACACCTACACCAACCCAGACCCTCACCCACCAGCATCCAATCACCCCCCCCCCCCCATCACCACCACTCCTACCAATACCACCTCCACCCCACAGGCCAACCAGGTCAGGTATTGGGGCATTCTGTAACATAACATGGTGCCAATTTACTCCGATACCTCTCTATATTGATGTAGACATTTTGATCCATCGGCGGATAATTCTGCGCAATTGGGTCCGAGTGTAGACTAGAAATGTGTTCGCAGAATTCTACCTCTGCTACAGATTTGAACCCTTCAGAGAGGGAATTCCTCGTTCAGCTTTTGTCTCAGAATGGTGTTGGACAGGGAGGTTATGTAGCCCCCATATCTAACAACTTAAGTCTCCAAACATATTATACTGTACTATATGTATCACTAAAAATGACCCTATTGCCCATTACCTTTTTAATTCTGTAGTCCAGTTGTTTTCAGTGAGGGGTGAAATTTTAGGCTGCTGAATTACATTGGTTTCTCCATGCCAAGTTATGAGGTATATTCGGGGGCCTGTGGGGGATTAAGTGTTATATTATTGCCACTGGGAATAGGACCACGAAATTGATAACCCCAGGGCCCCTTTTACACTGAACAGAAATGCAAAAATACAGCATACGGACCCTCCGGATGATATGGTGAAACGCCTTCCAGGGTCCATTTTACACTGTTTTACACTTGCCCGGATACTGTGAAAGTACTTACTTTCACGGTTTAAATTTCCGCCGGTGAGTGAAAATCGGCAAATTCGCAGGTATTTATTTCATACTTAAGCATATAAAAATTTCGCGTTTTTTTCATTTCCATGATTTTATATATGCCCAGCGAAATATTGTACTTTCACAGTACACAATGAGTGTAGAGGGTTAGAGATATGTATATTTGTCTTTTGAAAACCACACTTTGATATGAGTATCTGTTATGTTTGACTTAGGCTATGTTTACCTGATACTATCATGTATACTTTGCACCCTGTAAATACATCCTATAGTTAAAACATATATCTTGTGATAAACAGTCACTGTTCTCCCCGCATAGAATTATATTATAGTCATAAATCTCCTCCATACATAAAGTGTAGTCATAAACTGATATATCTCCTTTAACACGTTCATACATCTTATGATGATATGTAGTTGCCATAAACTGGATTTTACACACACATTTGTAATATTATCATATATATATATATATATATATATATATATATATAACCTTTATAGTTACACCTGTCTTGACTTACATGCTACATCCCTAGTACATACCTATTATTAACCCCTGCAGTATACTCCTACAGCCCTACACCCCCTTACCCAGTACATCCCAATTGTGCTACCCAGTATACCCCTACAACCCTCACCCAGTACATCCCTATTGTCCTCCCCAGTATCCACCCTACACCCCCTCACCCAGTACATCCCTATTGTCCTCCCCAGTATCCACCCTACACCCCCTCACCCAGTACATCCCTATTGTCCTCCCCAGTCCCCCCCTACATCCCTACAGCCTCTAGCACCTCGCAGTACAAGCTGGACAGTGACATGTCAATATGAGACTAAGATACACAAGGCTGAATAGATGCGGGGCACAGCGCTTGTTTACTCGTCTACCATCCGTACACGGCCGGGCGGTGTGGTGCGGGCCGGTCTGCGCCCACGCCCATCTATCTTTGTTTCTTGTAATTCTGCAGGCAGATTTTTGTTGATTCTTGTCAATGGGCGACACACACTCACCCCGGTGATCAACGAGCGAGGTACTGCGGTCGGCTGAGCACGGCCAATATGGAGGTTGGTGTGTGTGTATAGGGGATAGCTGTGGGGATGGGTGGTGGCTGTGTTGTAACATTATGATACCAAGATAATACAGCAGCACCGATCTGTATGAGATACATGCAGCAGAGACAGAATCAGAATGATAAGGATATCTATAAGGCTGAGGTTATCATATTATTGGGTAGAAGACCCCTCACTGGTCCACTTGAATTCTGGGTAATTTCTTATCTTAGCTTCACAACAGAGACAGTGGGGAGGGGTAGGTTCCAGGGTATCATGCTTATCAGTGTCATCAGTGGCCATTGTTCTGGGGCTGCGAAGTGGGTAGGTAAGACATTACCCATAGTCCTATGCCAAATCCAAAATGGCCTTTTGGGGTGTTCTGCCCCAATATGGCAGCCTCCATGTAATAATATGTCTAAGCCGTATATAATGATTGCTCTGATAACCAGATTACCTCGTTCATGAACAGATCTATCAGGTGATTATCTCAGGTTAAGGTCGACTGAATTTTCCAAAAAAAAAGTGCAAAGACCAAAAAAATGAAGGTACATCAAAATGTAAATTTGAAGTTCAAGTTGTAAGAATTATTTTTTTCCCATGCATTTTGAAATTAAGCCATGACTTCCCATATTGAGAGCACCCTATTTGTAAGTACTGGTCTATACGGAATCACTCACGAGTAAAAATTGACATGTATTTCATGAAATCTGAAGGTGATATGGGCCTATATAATATTTGTTATTCTGGAAATGAATCTGAATCTAAAGGTTTAACACACCATAGTGGAATTACACTGCATTGCCTTGCGTTAGTATACTAACAGTGGAGTTTATATTTTAGCTACTCCTATTCATAGGCCATCATTGCAATATCTATCATTGAGCTACATAGACTCTGAAATGTTGAGACATTTCCAGAAATTATTCCTGAAAGTACTTGATTTGATAAAGGTGTTGAGACCTTTGACTACATCTAGCTGACAGTAGTGTAAAGAGGAGGTCTTCTAAAGGTTATGTTTAACTCTCTGAGTGCAGCAGAGTGCTTTAATATCGATTTTCATCATGATTATTATGCATAAATTACAGTCCCAGTAGGTCTACTCTCCAGGGATGCCTTCATGCATCATGCCGACCCTCGGGAGCCGATCAAACTGTAAGGTTGGCATGATGCATGGATGCAGCCCTGGCGAGTATAATCCCCAGGGCTGCATCCTTGCATCCTAAGAGCAAAGGGCATTGTACATTAATTAAGCATGCTGCACCTACAGGGTTAAACTGGATTGAGACAATGTGAGATAGATATTTACACAAATACAGTCTCTCCTCCTGGCCTATACATAGTGTATAGAAAGGCCCCCAGTAAGGCCCTGCCATTGAACCATCCATATTTTATAGTGTTGTAGTACTGACGTAGCAAGATGGTTCTTAGCCCTTTATGAGCCCCTTCTTGCAGCATGCCCTTTGCCCTCATGATGCATGAATGCAGCCCTTTCAAAATCTAATAGGCAAGGCTGCTTAAATGCATCATGACGATCCTTAGGAGTGTATCAGTATCAACCCGTAGGGTCAGCATGATAGTTGGATTCATTTGTTATGAAGTAAATGTCACCTTCCAGTAAAAGCCTATTCGGTAATTTAAAAGTCTTCCTACTTATGTGCACAAGTGTGGACAAAAATGTCGACAGATCTCAACGCCCATTGATGCCGGCTCTGTCCTATTTCATGAGTGGGCCTGGGGCCATATCCCACAAAGCCTCATTTTGATTTAAAGCCATTTAATGAAGGAAAGACAAAATCGGATACCTGCTATCCTAGCATCAGCTACAATTATCACCATCTACTCTATAGAGCGTTTGCGTGTTTCCCTATGTAGGCAGCCATTTTGAATAAGATGAGTGCATGGATAATTACCTGCACAAGCAATCTACTGAGTATCTATCTTCCTAAGATGAATGCCAACGCCTTTTTCATTGGAGCAATGCTATACATACAGCCCCCAATAGTATCTAATGTGTAAAAGGTCAAAATACAATTGCTGCAATACATCACAGATACTTCTGAGGAAGTCTCCGGGGAGAAAGTTCAAATTAATTTCATCGTTTTCTGTATTCTCTCCTCGCAATGTTCTGATTCAATAATGAAGCCTAAGCTGGCCCTATTCAATGCCTGCATCAGTCGTGGCCGCCTCGCATTCTGCGATAAATCAGAAGGGTAAAGTGTTCGCTGACATTCTTTATAAAAACATTTCAGACATGTAGGGGTATTAGACGCGGCTGTGGGTTGACATTTACTGATTCGGGTTGGATTAATGGGGACTGCCGCACACACTAAGAGCAAAGTCCTGTTGGTGTTCCCGAACAGTAAAACACTATATCGACTCCGATGAGGAAAAATAAGAGAGTAGTGGCTGATATCTAAACTATTTGAACGTGTCACCCTCCGCGCTGCTCTGTGTTTGCATTAGTAACCCAGGCGTCATTAGGAGCTATGCTGACAGGGTGTCTGACAGATTCAAATAAAAGACTGAGGTTGACAATACCCATTGCCATGGCAACAGTGAATAAGAAAGATACATCGGGCAATTTGGCCGCAATTGAATTATGACAGCGTCTATCATTTTCACGAGTGATTAGCTCGCTGGGATTGCCTCGACATGGTTAGAGACATTAACGGGTATTTTGAGGGGGATGTTCCTTTACCCGCAGACTATCCCGGATGTTGGATGGATCCGCGGAACCGCTCGACCGAGCAGGCGTCCCCTCGACAGAGGGCAGCCGATAAAAAATGTAGAGTGTAAGATTGTGTAACAAAGAAAGCGTCCCCGGGTATCTCCCTCTGGTCTCCACTCTTATCTAGTGTCCACTTTCCCCCCTAGAGGACACCTTCCCAGCCCGTTGTCATGGAAACCGCGGCCCGAAAAGCCGTAACCATGGTTTATGGGCTGCCGCCTGCCTTCCCACAATACCTCTGACCCTGCTTCCGGTACCCTGCGCAGTGGCGACCCCTATTGGGGGCCAGGAGAAGTAGACACTGAATAAACACGCCATAATGTCCCAGCTCCAAACACAGGTCTAGCCATTGGCCGTCTGTAGATTCAGGTGGGCAGGATAGGAAGAATCAGCTTGGAGAGCATGTGTAGGGATAGAGTATCTATGAGGTGCAGGGGAGGAAATATATTAGGTGTGTATATTAATATTTGTATATAAATGTATATATATTTATATTGATGTGCATGTATATATACATATACATATACATATATATATATATATATATATATATATATATATATATATATATATATATATATACATATATATATATATATATATATATATGTATATATATATATATATATATATATATATATATATATATATTAGAACATAAGTATGCATTATATATCCTGTATTGGTATAGGGTATGCATGGGTCAAGGTATAGACAGAAGATGAGTAATTAGGTTAGCAGATGGGTGGGTGAAAGGGCACACAAAGACAGATACAGGGGACTGGCCTTCAGCCCTTTAAGGCCCCATAGTGGTTTGATGGACTATGGCCTTTGCGGTCATGGTTTACTCACCAGGGCTGCAATCAAGCATCATGCTGATGCACTCTCATATGGTCAACATGATGCATGAATGCAGTGTTGGTAAGTCGAAGGTCGAAAATCTGGGCACCTGTTTAACATAGTATTGCACACAAACATATTACATATCCTCCCCCACTAAGACATGACCCCTTGTCCGGAGGTGGCAGGCGGGGAGGGGAGGGAATTCAACCCCTCTTGGTGGACGGGGGGAGGGGGGCGGCAAAAATATGTCACCTGTTCTTGTGCAATACTATGTTTAACAGCTACCCAGATTTTCGCCCTTCGAGGGGGTCTACTCACCAATATTGCACCCCCTGTTGTTAAGAAATGAGCACTCGCTAACGACAAAGGGTATGGCACATTAAAGCAATATGTAGTCCTTAAAGGGTTAGGCCCCTAGTAGAGAGGGTTGGGTTGGAGCTCAGACAGGGACAGATGAGGGGGCATGGAGAGAAGTCTGTGGAATGTAATCCCTGAACCCCTCACCTCTGGACGTGACTAAGCAGGAGACGCAGGGTTTAAAACCTGACTTTGTACCAAAAGAGGATTTAGCTCCACAATACACTTCCCACCACTGCCCTCATCCCATTGGCTGTCGACTCAGGGCATCACCGCGCATCCACGACTCGCACACTTAGAAATACTTGCCTAACCTTTTAACCCTTTAAAGACAGAATGATTCATCAATGCATCATGCCCTTGGTCGCCATGATGCAGCCATGGTACAGTCGTTCGCCAGTGCTACGTTCAAGCATCGAGGTGATCCTACTGGATTGAGACACTCCTGAAGGTTCAGCATGATGCATCAATGCAGCACCAGCGACAAACATCACCTTTTAGCGACATCGGTCCTTAACGAGTTAAGGGCTGCATGGTGTTTTAATGTAGCATACCCTTTGTCATCATGATGCATGTATGCATCCCTGGCGAGTCATGCATCATGTCGAATCTTCAGGAATGTATCAATTCAGGATTGACGCTTGAATGCATTAAGGGGAAGTAATGCCTCTCAATAATGAGAAGCATACCATGAAAGAGTCAATGAATCCTTCAACCCATTTTAAATTTTTCGTGTTGCACAGGTTTACTTCCAAATAAAAAGCATTGACCCGCTCTCCACCAACAATGTGTCTGCCTTGTGTGCCATGTGCTAAAGCCAAATAAAAGGTATGTTTCAGGCAACATGGCAAGAAAATTAACAGTCAGTAAGTCGGATTTTTTGTGGTTTTTTTAACCTTTTTTTTTTAACATGAAAATACTAGCCAGCCTCTCCAAAGACCATGAAATTGACCAAAACAGGTTAAAAAAGCAAAGATTTCTTCAAAATTGCATAGAAAACATGGCCTTGTTTTTAGTTGGTCGTGTGACCTGAAACAACCCTTTTTTTCCTTTTTTTGGCCTAACCAACCTAGACCGTTGAAATTAACCCGGGTCATAACGATGACGTAATCATGTCACATGGACAATATGCCACAGTGCAGACGTAATGTATCACCGTATCATGATACATCATCAAAACAGCAACATGACAACGAAGACATCATTGTTAGTGGCAGGGGGGCTGTGGGAGGGGGCAGTGTCTTGGCTAATACTGATAAAGAGATGTGTGTGCGTGTGTGTGTGTGTGTAGGAGGTGGGGGTGATGGGGTGTGGGTTAGTAGACTGAGGATGGGGGGGTACACAATGTGTTACCATGGCAACACGAGCGGCCATTACACGGGTTATGGCGGCGACACTCGTTCCCGGCATGCACTCTGCTGCACCTAACGACCCCGCGAGGAACCAGCCAAACGACCTTGACCTTTATCAGACATCACAGATTCAGGGCCTGGGCCCTCCTGCGTGCGACCCTTCCCAAAATCCCCCAGTATAAGATGGAGGCAATGACACTTCCGGCCCACACACTTCCGGCCCATGGTTAACACTTAAGGAGATTAAATAGTGAATTATATCATCTGTAAGATGTTTGGAATATATATCTTCATCCGTGTTGCGGCTTAGCTAACATTTGAATTTGATTGCTTCTCACTTATTTCATAGAATTCAACAACAAAAAGTCAAGAAGAAAATTTCCAATAGGGCTGCCACAGAAACTTTGCAAATCATCTCTTCCCTCGACTTTTACTCTTTCATTGGCGGATTCAGGGGGTGGCTCGACGGGCCTTGCCCCCCCCCCCCCCCCCCCCTCCATTGAAAAAAGGGGGGGGGGGAAGAAGAGAAAAGAAAGGAGGGGAAAGGGAGAAAGTTCAGTGGAGTATGACCTGGAGGGGGGGCTGAGTCTTAAAATATTGTGCCCTAAAATGCCCTGATAATGCATCATCATTGGTGGATCCAGGGGGGTGGCCCAACGGGCCTTGCCCCCCCCCCCTCCCAAAAAAAGGGGGAAAAAGTTGAAAAAATGGGAAGAAGAGAAAAGAAGAAAAGAAGAAAAGAGGGGAAAGGGAGAGAGATGGAGACAATATTATATAACATGACCTAAAATGCATGAGAATGCATCATTTCACATCCAGACCATCAAAATTGTCGAGGGGGCATGCCCCCAAAGCCCCCTAATATGGCTGCTGTGCTTTGCTCGTGGGAAACAGACAGTCACTGCAGGCTGGCCAGGTTTGGGCCCCCCCTCTAGACAATCCTGGATCCGCCACTGATCATTTAATGTCCAGTCCATCAACATTCTCCTGGGGGGCATGCCCCCAAACCCCCCTAACATGGCCCCTGCGCCTCGCTTGCTGGAAACAGATAGTCACTCCAGGTTGGCAAGGTTTCGCCCCCCCCCCCTCTAGACAATCCTCGATCCACCACTGCTCTTTATTATGAACATATTGAGATATCATGACTTCATATACTAATTGCTGATATTTCTTTTCCTTAGGTGTTTTTAATGAAAATAGTTTAAAGATTTCTACTATAGTTTCCATTGAGATTATTTCTGAACTGTAAATTAGATTTTGACTACGATCATTAATCAGGGAAATGGACATTAATAAGATAAACACATGATTAATGGGGAGTGGACTATGAAGATGACCAGAGAGTAGTCCACCATAGTTTTTATATTCAAAATCAGTTTATATAATAAAAATATCCCTCAAAATTAAAGTGGCATAATCACCGAGCGTATCCCACTCACAATTCTAGCATTGTTCTAGTCTACTATGTGGTTAAGTGTGAGTGGTGAGAATGCTCCTTTAACAATATTGTTTGAGTCTATTTTAGGTAGTGATCGCTCTGTGACAAACAAAATGGCGGCCTACATGGGGCAACCAGCTACACTACCATGTTCACCGGAAGTGAGCCTCATTGTGGTACAGCCCAGTAACCAAGGTTACCCATATGTCTCAATCACTCTCCGACCCCAGTCCTGGTTCCATCCGTCTGTGTCACTCTCCCCCATGCCCTGCTCCGTCTCCGGCGGGCTCGATGGATTGTTTCATAATATCCCATGACGGCCGGCGCTGTTCTGAATAGTACTTAGTAGTAGGAGTGGTGCACAGTAACGGTACCGGCCCGAAACACTGCACACCGAGGCCAGGTCATATAAGTTGTCATGTTTATCGGGGCCATTTTGTTTTAACGAATCCACCACTGAGATTTTAGGCAAAATGTAAAAGAGATATATACAGATAATTATGTATATTGAGAGACAATTTTAGAAACATCTTTTTTCTGCTGATATTTTGAGGAAAAGATAAGTCAAAAAATTATCAGATGAACAACTATCATGATGTCCACTCTTTTCTTCATGGGGAAGGGATAAATGTCATTATGACTTTCCGGGACATTTATATGGTATTTACTAAACTTCAAGCTGTGTTTGGCACTACAGTTTTATGCATGTAAGAATATACTCGGAAATAATGCTTATTTTCATCCACGTACAGGAACACAGTTTGCATGATATTGATATTGATATCTACTACTAAGCCCCCATATATAAAGCCCTGACTAAAGCACTATACACCCCCACCCCTCCTTTCCTGTAAACCTCCATATGCAACACCACAAGACCTCTATGTACACCAGCCCTGGAAGCCCCTGCCAGCTGAGTGGGCGATAATTGGTGTAGACCGGAAGTGATGGTGGCAGATCAAAGAGCATGCGTGAGTGGCTGACCTGAGATGCGCGCTGGGACCAGAGCCGGGTGGATGCTCCAACGGGCAGCGAGCGGTACAGACACTCCGAGGCAGACCCCCTACTCAGACACCCCTCTCTGAGGGGCCCAAATCTACCACAGAGCCTTCACTCTCTGAACACAGTATTGGTATTGACTCATTCCCTAGTCGCAAAAAGTGTTCAGGTATCCCGACCGACCCTATTATTTTGGGCCTACCCTAATTTTCATCTATTTTAAATTTTTGAGGGCATTATTTGGATTTCACTAGAAAAACAATGGGCTTTTTCCTTATAAAAAAAAAAGACAGAAAAGATGAGAAATGGAAGAGATTTTCTCACTTAATCCTTAAATGAAATTAGGTAAAAAATGCATACAGAGAGGTGATTGGTTTATGTGGCGCCATCTCTCACCACAGGATGGTCCACCAGGAGGTTGTGGGGTGGGGTGTGTTAGACTGGGATGAGTTCAGGAAGAGAAGGAAGGAAAACATGCAGAGAAGTGCAGCAATGGTTGGTTAGGCCAAAAAAAAAGGTTTGTTTCAGGTAACATGGCATGAAAATGTAGGGTCGGTAGGTCGAATTTTTTTTTTTTTAACTTTTTTTTTTCAACATGAAAGTACTACCCGGCCTCTCCGAAGACCCGAAAACTGA
Organism: Harmothoe impar; assembly: GCA_947462335.1. Taxonomy (NCBI): domain Eukaryota; kingdom Metazoa; phylum Annelida; class Polychaeta; order Phyllodocida; family Polynoidae; genus Harmothoe; species Harmothoe impar. The sequence goes on along the minus strand of OX381717.1, from coordinate 36,383,006 downwards.
CTGAAAAAGGCTAAAAATAATGAGATTTCTTCAAAATTGCATAAAAAACCCGTAGGGTCGGCCCTCTTTTGATAGGGTCGGTCGGGTGACCTGAAACAAACCTTCTTTTTTTTTGGCCTTACCAAGGTGGGAGTTAATTGACCGGGGAACAAGGGAATTAACAAAGGGAGGCTAGACGGGACAAGGTACACCGGTATAGCACAGGAGGGGCAAGTGAACTTGTTTGACATACCAGTAGATCTAGAGGAAAGGGGAAGGACATTATATGAATAAAGGAACAAAGGTGAACTTGACAGAAGAAATAAAGTCAAGAACGAAGCAAGGACGGGACTGAGGAGCATATTTGGCGAGAGAGATGAATATATAAATCTCTTCTTTATTTTAGATACAAGATTTCCTATGCTTTAGCACTGAAGGGCCGTATTCAGTAGCGCATTGTGGCCGTATGCAATGGGCTAAGGATAAGGTTGTCTTTTTTTTCATCATATGGCCTCAAATCATTGTTGTCTTTGTTTCAGGTAACATGGAAAGAAAAAATAGGGTCCGCAGGTCGGATTCTTTATTTGTTAACATCAAAGTACTGGCAAGCCTCTCCGAAGACCCTAAAATTGACCCAAAAAGGGTAAAAATACAGAAATCTCTTCAAAATTGCATAAAAAGCGTTGGGTCTATCCTGTTTCTGGCCTTAGCATTAACCTTTAAGGCTCACATGGTGCTTTGAAACAACATGACCTAAAGAATCATGATGCAACCTTGGGTAATCTGCTTGCCAGGGTTGCTTTCGTGCATCATGCCTACCATATGGGAATTGATACACTCATGAAGAATGGTATCTAAAATGGTCTCACAATAGGTCGGCATGATGCATAAATAAAATCGGCGCGACCTCGATGCATCATAAGGACATAGCATATTAAAACATATGGGGCCTTGAAAGGGTTAGAGTGTAGCATCAAAGGGCTGGGGAGAATACTCAAAGGCTGCACGTGGGTAGATTCACCATAAGTCAACCCCTCCTATCATTGTCTCACATGAGGTTTGATAACTCACTGTTTACCTATTTTGTTATGGTCTTTGCTCTATCACACTGAATAGCACATGCTTTTAGGGAATAAATCTAATATGGTTTTTTTAAGTTCTACACACAATTTTTCATTTACATATTTGCTACATTTATAAAGATTCAATTTATCATATTTTTGCCCTATCTACATGTTTATTTATACATATTTATTACACCCTATTATAGGCTAGACAATGACATGATGCAGAAGGTTGACGGTTTATGATAGTAGGTCGGAAATGGGTGAATCTATCCTATACGGGACTAGCACATCCTGGTACCTTAGGTAGTCGGGGGCTAAACTACATCTCCTTATCAGGCTAATCCCCTTTCCTCACAACTTGAACAAAGGGGCTGATAAGAAATTCTCCCATGATGCACTGCTCTGGAGTCTGGGGCCTAACCACAATGCATTGCTCTGACCCAAGATGGCAGCCCCCATAGCCTAATGCACTAGTCCAGTATATGAGTGTAGGTGGGTATGTGTGTGTGTGCAGGTGTGGGGGGGGGGTGCTGTGTAGCAGGTAGGCGGTGATATAGTGTTCATTTGTCACTGTAGGTGGCGCGGGTGACACCGCAAGGTGTATAAATAAACACCCAGTGACAGGCGCTTGTCGACAACCCAGTCCCCGACGTCTCTAAGACCCCGCTGAGAGATTCTTCAAATTCTAAAGAAAGCCTCGGCCGACCGCCACGGAACCTTCCACCTGCTGGTTTCTACAGCGTCTTTTGTGTTGCTCCTGTTATATATAGGCATTGCCATCTGTAGTCCCCATCATTGCTGCATACCATCTGTACACATCAAGGTTGAGTCACTATATGCTGTTATGTATAGCAATATTAGCCACTCTATGCTGTTATGTATAGCAATATCAGCCATTCTATGCTGTTAAGTATAGCAATATTACCCACTCTATGCTGTTATGTATAGCAATATTACCCACTATATATATATGCTGTTATGTATAGCAATATTTGCCACCTTATGCTGTTATGTATAGCAATATTAGCCACTCTATGCTGTTATGTATAGCAATATTAGCCACTCTATGCTGTTATGTATAGCAATATAAGCCATTCTATGCTGTTGTGTATAGCAATATTAGCCACTCTATGATGTTATGTATAGCAATATTGGCCACTCTATGCTGTTATGTATAGCAATATGAGTCACTATATGCTGTTATGTATAGCAATATTAGCCACTCTATGCTGTTATGTATAGCAATATTAGCCATTCTATGCTGTTATGTATAGCAATATCAGCCACTCTATGATGTTATGTATAGCAATATCAGCCACTCTATGATGTTATGTATAGCAATATTAGCCACTCTATGCTGTTATGTATAGCAATATTAGCCACTATATGCTGCTATGTATAGCAATATCAGCCACTCTATGCTGTTATGTATAGCAATATTGGCCCCTCCTTCACCTAGTTCTGCCATGTGGCATCTGAAGATCCTGCTAGTGTTGTGTTTCTACTGTCATATATGATTATAAATAGACAAAGGTGCTCGAGTAGAGTTCCTCACAGAGGCTTATTTCACGAGGTGAAGACAAGTGCTCCTTTGTGTTTCTTTTATGTCATTATTAATAATTTTCTTCGACATTCCACCAAATCGCACAAAAATGTTATTAATAGTGGTAAAATTAACAATTTTGATGATTTGACAGGCCATGAAATACAGGCGAGGGTTGTCTCATGGGGGCGTTAAATACGGCCTTCCTTGGTTAAGTCAATGAGAGTGCCATATACACCATGAAATAAATACATTATCGCGCCAGGTCTCCATTATGTCATTCATAATGATATAAGTAGTTGAGTCATTACCAGCCCCTTTTCCCCAGTTTTATAACCATACCATCTTCTAAGCTTCCCAGTGATGTGTTACTACTGCCATGCATGTATTAAAGTATGTATACACTTGTATTGTATCTACCATCTGCAAATATCCCTGTTCTGTTGTTACTATTATATATCATATTCCCTATGCAGATATACGTTTCTGTTACAACTGTAGATTTGACATGCAAACAACCAATTTGTCTTACTACTGTTTTATGTTACTATCTACCACCTTATATGTCCTACCTAAAGTCCAATTTCTTAGTAACACATTTGAACGTGTATGACTATCATCTAATAATAGTGCAGAGGTTCCTGTATTGTCTATTTAGGATCATTACAGTAGCCCTGATTTTCTCTTCTTTGAAGCTAGTTAAATCTTGAAATCCACAATTTGTAGTACTAATTGGCCTAGTCACCATCTTTAAATCCCCATTTTGTAATATTACTTAGTCTAGCCCCTATCATCACACTACAACCATGGGTAACCATTCTGCCTAGTTAACTGTGACAAATCCCAATTGTGGTTACCCTTAGGCCTAATCACCATTTGTAAATCTGTATTTTTGGTCACTTCTCAGCCAGGTTACCATCTTCACACTCCAATTGCCTAGTTGCCGTTTTAAATCCCCATTTTGGGTTACTACTTGGCCTAGTTGGCATCTTCAAATCCCCATTTTGTGCTATTACTTGGCCATGTTGCCTTCTTCAAACTCCCATTTTATGCTACTACCTAGCTTAGTTGCCATCTTCAATTCCCAATTTATGGCCACTTCTTGGCCTAGTTGCCATCTTAAAATCTCCATTTTATGCTACTACTTGGCCAAGTTGCCACCTTAAAACCCTCATTTTGGGCTACTAGGCCATGGTGCCCCAATGGCAATGGCAATGCAACTATGAGAAGGCATCTCTGGGTAACATGGTGTTTTCATATGCACATCTTTATCCCAATAGGCTACTACCGTAAATTCCGGCGTACTACCCACGGGCTATACGCGAATCAGACTCAGCTTTTATTTAATACCAAACATGCCTATACATATAGGGTGCAGGTTATAAGAGGGTTTTTATTACTGGAGAAGAGTACTTCAATGGAGATTTCAAATTCAAAAAAACGGGTTATAGGATTCTCCTGAGTTGGGGGTGCGGGTTATACGCGAGATGCGGGTAATACGCGGGAATTTACGGTGAGTTAACCATCTAGATAGAGCATTCCCCTGCTCAATGGTTGATAGTTTTTTCCTTAAATGCATCCTATTTGAACCTGTGACCAGGCTGCCCTCTGGTGGTTGGACCCGGTCCCAGTAGCACTCAAACACGGGCTGTGTTTTTATCCTCTTTAACCCTTACCGCTTCTAAGACTTCCGGGGCCGACTTCACTACTCTCAAACTCCAACCAGGCATTACCCTTGGGTCACATGATCATGTTTTGAAGGTCACATGATCCCTACGACTCCCAGAAGGAGGCCAGATCTCCAGTGCCTGAGTCGCTACTTGACAAATCCTCCGGGGACCGAGGCAAACCCGAAGTGTGGAACCCTCGGCCAATCAGCTGTCGGCAAACCGGTCACGTGGGGTGAATGTGATTGGCCGCTGTCAGGGGAGAGGGAGTGGGGAGAGATTTAGCCGGAGTGCTCTGCCGCCCGCCCCCTTACATCTCCTCCTGGCCTCCTCCAGGGACAGGGCCTCCAGGGCAGGCCTTCAGCCTTTAAGGTCTGGCTAGTGCTTAAATGCACCATTGTGGATATGATGCAGGAATGCAGCCTGATGTGTAGCTCATGCGTGCATTAATGCATCATGCCGATCCTATGGGCTGATACACTCCTGGGGCGCTCGGCATTATGCAAGAAGTGGACTGGCCAGGCTTGTATTCATGTATCATGACGACAAAGAGCAAAGTATGTTTTAAAGTACGATGTGGCTCCTAAAGGGTTGAGAGTCTGTGTGTGTGTGTGTGTGTGTGTGGTGGTGGGCGGGGGGGGGGGGGGGTAGCGGGGTCCTAATACCAGTAATTGGTATAAGCTCTTAAAGCCATTACCCAGAATGACTCGGCCAGACCGGGGTCCAGTCCTGCATACTGACCGACGCCCCGTGACGGGCGCTCGCCGACAGCGCCGTCCCGCTGGGGTAGGGTACGGACAGTGAGGCCTAGGGTTTGAAACTACTGTCACACTGTTCCATATTGTGCCATACCCTGTCAAATTGTGCCATATATAGACTGTGCTACTGTCATACTGTGCCATACTGTGCCATACATTGTCACATAGCTCCATACACAGAGAGATGAAAAACTCTCAAGGTTCTATTCAGGTACCATTGCCAAAAACAAAGGCAGGATAGGCTTTAAAAATATTAATACTGATTTGGTAAGTTTTTACATTTTACAGATGATCTACCAATTTGAGCCCGGACATATTCTCTTATGTAGGCTAAAAGAACAGCGTAGGTTGGGTCACATGGGCGGATCTGTTGTTGAGGGCTAGTCCCACTGTACCACTCATTCTGTCCTGAGAGGAGAGGTGGCAACACCTGTCTCGGCCAATTACCTCTCTGTATGGATACAGCCATCTTTATCTACCGGCTTATAATGTTAATTTATGCAACTCAGTAAAGGTCTAGAATTAGTTTGAAGTATGATGCATCTACTAGAGATTAAAACCGCACAGAGAGGCCTTCTCATGACTCCCCCTGCCACAGAATGTGTCCCATATTCTGACAGTGCCACACTTTGCCACATTTTCTAAACACTATCACAATTTGTCTCACTGTGCCACACACTATCCCACCATACCACACAGCCCGTTATAATTAGTGTCACACATATAGCTATACTACTGGTTAGGCTAAAAAAGATGAAAGGTGTGTTTCAGGTTACATAATTTGGAAATCTAGGTAGGGTTGGTCGGATTTTTTTTGCAATTAATATTTTTTACTTTGGCCTGAAACGTATCCAAAAATTGACTCGCAAACTTTAGTGCTGACTCGCTCACAACGGCATCAACTCATGGACTATCAAAATGACTCTGAAATTACTTTAAATATAAACATTTTCTGAAAATTGGATACAAATTTCTAGGGTTGGCACTGATTTGCTAGGTAGGGACCTGGGTTGGGTAACCTGAAACACCTTTTCCTTTCTTTGGCCTCAACACCAATACAGCAACAGGAGTAGAGATCCATCCGTACTGCAGTTATTACTGAATATGGGCATTTCCAGTGAAACACAAAAACTGCTTTTACCCATTCAGCTAAATGAAATGAAGATGTTTTCTGCCAGGTTTGTATTTATGTTACACTGTGTCCTATAGAGCATTATATATGTACCTCTTCTTGCCTAAATGGATAAGATATGTTAACTCAATACCCCAAGGCACAATGGCTGCTGATACACATGTTAAAAAGTAAAGAGATTTTTTGGGGCAATAATAAATGCCTTTACACAACTAGCCCTGGTAATTTCATACACCTTACTTTTCGAAATCACGATGCATTAATGCATGCAAACGTGCATAATGTCCACCCTATGAATGTGTAACAACCGGGAAAGCCACTGCATGAACATTGGCATTTAAGCAAACTTTTTATTGCTTAAAGTCACTATTCAAACAGCTTTAAGTTCACTAAATGCCATAATGACATTTAAGCAGCTTTTTACGAGGCATTTACTGGAATCAAATATGCTTAAAGTGTGACTTTCAGTAGTCAGATTTTTGCTTAAATGACAGTATCCATGCAGTGAGGGTGAAGGGCATGAATGCAGCACAGGCGCGTTACTTGCCAGGACTGCATTCCTGCATCGTGACAACAAAAAGGGGCATAGCGCATTAAACTACCATGCTGCCACCCTTAAAGGTTCGAGCACCACCGAGCACGCATTGCCTTAGATATATAATTGACAGGGTTTGTTCCAGTGGCAAAGACCATAAAGCTAATGCTTATTCATGACAAAAGGCCACAGAGGGTGACCAGCAAGAACAGGCCAATAAAATATGCAGTCAGATCTGGGGAGCCATGGATGAAAAGTGGCATCAGTGGTGACAGGTGAGGAAGGGCTGATAACAGATGGCCAGGGATGACAGTGCAAAAAAGTGAGTCTCTTCTTGTGAGGGGTGATGGATATATGTATGATTTAGAAGTAGGACAGTGATGAAGCCCCACATTGGGTTTAAACATCAAGACTGAGCAATGTTTAAGATAGGAATGTTTAGGATGGGGATTGATGCCACGAATGGCAAGAAGGGATGAATAACCATGAGCATGGGCGATATTGGAAGGAAACATGACTATGGGCGATAATAGGTGAATACAGCGACATGAGTGATAATAGGGGCAGTGAGTGTCCTGCAGGTACACTATGCAGAGTCTTATTTGGACAGAAAGAAAAAGCCCCACTCCTCCCGTGCTGGCCAGGCACGGCGCTCGGCGCTGGGAGGGGGTGGGGGGAGGAGGGGGGCATAGGTTGCCATGGTGACGAGGCAGCTGAGGCCGGAGTGGCTTGGTCGCCATGGCTACCCTGGCAGAAAGATGGATAGTGTGCCTTTATGGGGGGCCTTAATTGTGGCCGACTTTCTCTGCCTGCTACTCACTACAGCCCCCCCCCCCGACCAAACCTAGCTAGCTAAGGCAGTTGTCATTATTTAGCAACGACGAGGTGGTCATTTGGTACAATATATTCAAGCCCCCCCCCCTCCCCCACCTTGTGAGGCGTCTAAATTTTCCAAGACCCCCTAACTTGACATAAAAATGGCATTTTCTTACCCCCTGCTTTTAAAAAGGATCACTATTTTTGAGCTGCCCCCCACCCCTTCTAATCCACCAAGCCTCTTTCCCCTGTTGTTAAATAAGGACCACCCCCTAAGCCTCCATCCTCCCACCCTCACCCCCCTCCCCTACCACCCATGTACGGCTACAACTGGTGTGTCTGCCTGTCTCCTTTCCTCCACTCCTGTGTCTCCCTGTGCCTGTAGTGTAGTGGCCTGACAACAGGCCCTTACATCCAGACCTGCCCAGAGCCCACTGTAGGTCCCCACACCCCTGCCACATCACTCTCTGTCACTTCTCAAACCCCTAATAACCCTTTACCGACCGCATTGTGCGTTAAAGGGCTATGGGCGTTGTCGCATGCTGCATGAATGCTGCGGGTAACTCGCTGATGATGCAATCAAGGCTTATGTTGCTCCTATGGGGTTGATACTCTCCCGAAGAGTCGGCATGATGCATGAATGCAGCCCCGGTAAGTAAAGCCAAGAACATGGGCCATTAAAGCATAATGTAGCCCTTAAAGGGTTAACTTAGCCTCCCATGGCTCATTAGGCACTAGGGTAGATTCACCATGAGTCGGACACATACCCTGAGACGGACAGTGAAATTTGAGGTTATTCATGTACGATACCACTTCTAGTGTTAGTTTTTTGGAAAGAATATCAGACAAACCATTATTCACAAATAAAGAGCTTAAAATGCTTGATTAACCACAAAATCAAGTGTCCGTCTCAAGGTATGTGTCCGACTACAAGTGAATCTACCCTATTCATCTTCTATCACCAGCTGTATTCCAATAAGATTAGGGTAGATTCACATGAAGTCGGACACATACCTTGAGACGGACACCTGATTTTGTGGTTATTCAAGCATGTTAAGTGGTTATTCAAGCATGTTAAGCCCTTTATTTAAAGTGTTATCCTTTCCAAAAAAACACAAGAAGTATGTAATAGGGTACATAAATAACCTCCAATTCCACTGTCCGTCTCAGGGTATGTGTCCGACTCAGGGTGAATCTACCCTACAACCTGTTCAGCCTCACTATTCTCATTTCTGTGCTGATTGAAATTTAAGAGACAAAATCCTGAGTATATATCATGGCAATGATGATTATAATACTCGACCATTGTTTTTGATATGCTTTCAGGACAAGTACCCATGGATATTGCAAATCAACTAAAATGGAGCTTACACTTTAGTCTGAGGCTTGACAGACAAGTAGTAGGTATTTTTGTTATAAGGCATGTCTCCTTGCCCTGACTGGACCGCCATTTTCTTTATTTTATCCCTTACATATCGAAGAAGAAACTTATTTTTCCTAAATCTTAAATCAAAGATGGCACCCTGTCAAAGATGGCACCCGGTTAAAGACGGTCACATTGGCTCAATCTCATGAGACACAGCCTTTTTCCCATTCCTGATACATACTCGAGCACATCAGATCACATAGACTTCCCCAGAAAATATATCTGATTTCTTTTTTCTTTTTTACTACAAGGGCATGAATGTACTGAGGTATAACAAATTGAAGTCAAGATAATGATACATTGTAGCTCAACTAAGATCAAACATTTGTTGATGCTTTGCTTTTAAATTGCTCCCTACGCATAGTTTTAAGTAGAAAATGCTTTTGGTAGAAGCATTCCGAAAGAAAAATCTCGACATGATTTACAGTGACTGCCCATAAGAAACTACTCCGTTTGAGTAGTTTCCGTGTCTCAAACCCTATTTTTCACCCTACAAGGCTAATCCTCCATCTAAGATTCCGTTGGGGATACTACCATTGTGTCAAGGACTCAGGGGGAGAGTGAGCTAGAGACTGCAGACAGACTGGGGGGGTGGAGACAGTGGCGAAATATGTGCTGCGAGGCCTGGATATTGTGTTTATCTGTGCGTCTGTCATAGCGAGGTCACTATTCCACCGCCGTCTGGTGGCGATTGGCGGCAACTCTGTAGAGGCTTTGTGTGCCCGAGGCAACCTTCAGATCTTACCAAGGCAATTGGATTGCTTTGTGTTTTGATAGGGAACGTTGAATACTGAATGTTGGTGGTGTTTTTTTCTCTTGCAGAAAATGGTCTGCTCTTAATACAATAAAAGGCTCTTCTGCCTCATTCTCAGCAATGGTTTCATTTAGTGTAAACATTGTATTCTGATGGACACATGGAATATTCACGGGTAGCAGTATGTCCTAAGAATTAATAATAGGGTAAGTGACTCTCCAGACCTGTACATGCATTGTGCCAACCATAGGCTGAAACAGAGCTGTGCTGGTCGGCAAGATTTGTTCACATTCTGAAGTGACCAACAGATGTCATCAACAGAGCACATATTTGCCGCCTATCCTTTTGACAAAGCTAGGCTAGAGGAGGGAGAGTATGCAATCCGAGGCAGAAGTCGACTGAGGAATGCGTTCTCTGAGCAGTTTAAATATGCAGCGGAGGCATCACTCTCTCAGCACATTCCAGGTCTAGACACAAATTAATTAATTAACACACATTAGCCATTGATTACTAAAGATGACAGTGTCCAGACAGAGAGTGGTTTGGATCAAGTGGCGCCAGATTTCATTGTAGAATGGAGGCTGTACAGAGAGTGACTTGGGTCATCCATGACTGGTAGCTTATCAATACCCTACACCCTCTATCTAATGCCGCCCCTGCCACTCCTGGTCATTCCACCCACTCCATCCCCCAAACCCCAACCCTCACTAAACCCTAACCACAACCCAAACCCATTATCCCATAATGTGCCATTATCCATTAATACACTATCAATGCCATAACGGATTAACTTACTCCATGATCTTTAGCCCTTTAAGGACAACATGTCGCTTAAAGATGACATTTTGTCGTCATGATGCACCAATGCAGCCCTGGCTAGTAACTCACCAGTGCTGCATTGGTACATCATGCCAACCCTTTGGGAGTATCTCAACCCGTAGAGTCAACATGATGCTTGAATGCGTCGATGGTGAGTTACTCGCCAGGGCTGCATTCATACATCATGACGACCAAGGGCATGATGCATTAAAGCATCAAGCCGTCCTTAAAGGGTTAACGGATTAAAGGGTCAACATGGTATGTTATACTCAGGGTGCCATACACGACCTCTGTCTCCTATCGCCCCATACAACGCGCTCCGTGCTGGGGTAAACTATTCACGGTGACACCACTTAGTGACCGCTTTGTACCACACCCTCCCCACACCCTATCACACACCACCACCCACCTTGTTCTCCCCTAAGGAGCTCCTACATCTCTGCCCCAACCTGCCTGTTTGTATAAGGCTCCTAGGTATTAAGCCATGGCCGCATCCATGTTCGAGGGTTGGAAGTTCAATCAGTAACACTACGTGGATGCCTATTGACTCAGTACTGACTGAAACCACAAATGATAACCCCCTCTTCTGGTTATATGTAGAACTTAAGGTTCTTTAATCTGCTGCCTGACTAAAAATGGGGACGTACACTGTTAGAAGTAAGTAGTGTTCCTGTACACCAAATACTGGGGGCAACTATGGTTCCAGTAGATTGTGCTGTAGACCTACAGCAAGTGAGCTTTTGTTTATTTACAGCACTATGTACTGTATAGGGACAGCAGAATCTTCTGTTACTGTACAGCAAAATTGATTGTAAATCATAGTTTGAAGGTCCTGGGTTCACCTCCCAGTGCTGGTGATATTTTTAACCATCCATGTGAAGGGAAAACTAATTTTAGGTGGATGTAGGAAAAACAAGAGAAGTGGCTCCACCGAGGATTGAACTCACCACCTGTGGTGTTGGAGACAGGCGCTGATCCGTTGCGCCACAGAGCCGGTGTTACAAACATTCATATTGGGATATATCTCTACTCCACTTCTCAACTGTATAATAATAATTTGTAAAGGTCTGGGGTTCCCCTCCCAGTGCTGGTGATATTTTTAACCATCCATGTGAGGCGAAAACGAATTTTAGGTGGATGTAGGTGAAACAAGAGAAGTGGCTCCACCAAGGATTGAACTCACCACCTGTGGTGTTGGAGACAGGCGCTGATCCATTGCGCCACAGAGCCGGTGTTACAAATGGTCATATTGGGATATATCTCTACTCTACTTCTCAACTGATTAATAATAATTTGTAAAGGTCTGGGGTTCCCCTCCCAGTGCTGGTGATATTTTTAACCATCCATGTGAGGCGAAAACGAATTTTAGGTGGATGTAGGTGAAACAAGTGAAGTGGCTCCACCAAGGATTGAACTCACTACCTGTGGTGTTGGAGACAGGCCCTGATCCGTTGCGCCACAGAGCCGGTGTTACAAATGGTCATATTGGGATATAAGCTACCTCTGCCATGTCTGTATTAAATGAGCTACAGCCTTGTTGCTAAAGATCCCTGATGAGAGGTGGCTAGACCTAGGATCGATCCCACGACCTCTCGTGTACATTACAGGGAAAAGTACTGTAGATCTACAAGTCACTGCCGTAACCTGCATCTACAGTAACAGAATTGTACATGTACAGTCGAATTTGCTGTATTATCATTTACAGCTAAAGTACTGTACATGTACAGCAAATTTTGCTGTTCACGAACAACAACTTTTTACAGTGTATCAGTAACACGTAGGTGCCCTATACTGCATGTATAGCGTTTGTAGTGCATTAATTGCTTTTGTTGGCATAATCCATGAATACAGCACTGATCAATGAGAATACATGCATCATGGACATGCTTTGAGAGTGAATACACATGACATGCTTGGAGAGTGAAGACAGAATATGCTTGGAGAGTGAAGACACAGAATATGCTTGGAGAATGAAGACATGACCAGCTTGGTGAGGGAAGACACAGGACAACCTCGGAGAGTGAAGACACATGACATGCTCGGAGAGTGAAGACACAGAATATGCTTGGAGAGTGAAGACATGACAAGCTTGGTGATTGAAGACATGGGACATGCTTGAAGAGTGAAGACACATGACATGCTCGGAGAGTGAAGACATGACAAGCTTGAAGAGTGAAGACATGGGACATGCTTGAAGAGTGAAGACACATGACATGCTTGGAGAGTGAAGACATGACAAGCTTGAAGAGTGAAGACATGGGACATGCTCGGAGAGTGAAGACATGGGACATGTTTGAAGAGTGAAGACACAAGACTAGCTCAAAGAATGAAGACACACAACTTGCGGGGGAGAACATGTGTCGTGACACCGCCTGGCGCTGCTACCCCCTGGTGGCACAAACAGGTACTTCCGCTGCAGGTCACGTGGTCTGCCACTGGTACCCTGCTAGATGAGGCACCAGCTCCAGCAACCAGCCAAAGCGGAAGTTGGTCCCTAGCTGCCTGACTTCCGGTTAGCCCTCTGTCCCCTGGTGGGACAAGGGAGGCTGTATATATACATTCTGTTTGACCTTATTCTTAGCCCTTTTAGAGTGGCATAGGGCTTTATGTGCCTCTATATGGGTAAAAATCGACACAGGCGACACGGCGACACGGCCCTTTTAGGCCCTTTTAAAAATCGACAGACATAGGATGGTAAGGGATAAAAATCGACCCACAGGGTTTTTTCTCTAAGTTCTTATATACCTAATAATTGATACAATGACATGGTTCTTCTGCTAAAAATCAACACAGCGACAGGGTCACAATTGTGGGTACCAATGTAGAAGCACCTTTAGTGTGCTACAGTCTTTGTTGGCATAATGCATGCATGCAGCGTTGGCGAGCCTACTTGCCAGGGACGCATGTATCATACCGACCCTATGGGATTGACACCCTACCGGCCAATTAGCATTCACGAGGAATTGATATTCGTCAACTATTAAAAGGTTCACGTGCCTTATGCACATACGGGTAGTGTAAATGAATGGCACATTCCTCATGGTGACCAAAGACAGAAATCACTGCATGGATGTTGGAATTTAAGCAAAAATCGGACTGCTGAAAGTCCCACTTTAAGCATCTTTAATTCCCCTTAAAGCTGCTTAAATGTCATTATGACTTTACCGGGACATAAACATGGAATTTACTGAACTTAAAGCTGCTTAAATGGTGACTTTAAGCAATAAAATGTTTGCTTAAATGCCAATGTTCATGCTGTGAATCTTACATGAGTTTTATATGGGGTCTGCTATCTACATCTATGCCCCATGGCATCAGGTTAGATAAACAGATAAAGTCCCTTATCAGTGTAGTTCATGACAGTAAATCTACTGTCCGAAATGGGGAAATGAAACCAAATCCATTTGCTGGTTATCAGGTAAAAAAAACTACCACATTCGTCACGCGAGTGCTATACAAAAACAAAATGTTAAATCTTTAAGAACTTGTGGTCAATAAAGTCAAATTTGTTCATAAAAAAAAACCTGACACCGAGAGCATCTGTGGTTACCAGGACACTGAGACAAGCAGAGGTACAGGGGCCCAGTGTAGGTCATATAACAGGTTGATGTAAGAGATGGGTTAGATAGGCCGCTCTCCCAAACTAGAATGTTATGACCTTTTTCGGCTTGACCTTTTATGTTTGACTTTTTAATGGTTGGCTAAAAGTGGAGGGAGGGGAATCAGCTTTTTTCTGTCCCACACATCAGATGTACGATCTTTAATTGATATAATTGTGAAAGGGGCCCCGGATCGCAGAGTTGATTTATGGCAGGGTAACTCTGTCATGACGTGACCTTGTACGTCAAGACTTGACCTTGTACGTCATGATCTGACCTGAACAACATGACCTGACCCCTATCGACCTGTAACTATGGAAACATGACGTGTGGTTGACACAGGGTAACAATCCACCCCCTCACAGAGTACACTGGACTCCCCTGCTATAAACTACAACTAGCAACGGGTAGAGCCTCGCCTAATAACTGGATGAATACCTATTCAAAAAATAAAAGTTAATCCATTATGTAAATAAACAAAGGCAGTGGGGCTGATGGAATAATTTGGTCAATGCCACATTCTATTACCACTGCCAAGCTGGGTTAGTGGATATTATACGCTTAACTGGAATTTATAATAAAAATGCTGTGTGGAATATAAAAAAAATATATAAGGTTATGTATCTCCTCAGGATAGAATTAGATGAATTACCAACAACAACAACAACGTCCTGATCATCTGGTCAATGCCCGTTTAACCCTAAATACACAAGGAGAGATTTTGGCCGATATAACCGATGCAATTCTATTTACACATTGCAGGTTACAAGAGTCTTTTTTTCTAAGGCTTTCCCTTATGCAGTATAACTGTTTGGGCAGCGAGCGATTTGGCCTATAATTCCCGGTGGGATTTATATTTCCATATTGCCGGTGGACAGAGTCCCTCTATAATTCCACAGGGTGCCGGTGTACTGGGGAATATACATAGACAATATTGGAGCAGAGAATTATCCTCTGGGATTTGTAATTCCACAATGCCGGTTGACAGAGCCTTTGTGTACCACGAGAGGGTACCAGTGTAGAGGTGTGGTAATGCTATGGGTGGGACTTGTCACCCACACAGGGTGTCCACTGACACTGGCATGTAGTTCCGACCCCTCACCGTGTATCCCTCCGCTCACACCCCTCTCATCTCACTCCTAACCCTTTAAGAGCAGCATGCTGCCTTAAGGCCCTTTGCCATCATGATGCATGCCAGTAGCCCTGGTGAGTGCTACCGCAAGGGCTGCATTGATGCATCATGCCCATGTTTTGGGAGTGTATCAACCCTATAGGGTCGGTATGATGCATGAATGCAGCGCCGGTGATTTTATAAACTCTGGGTCTTATCTAGCGAGGTTTGCATGAAAGCAGCATGATGACAAAGCGTATGGGGGCCTTAAAGCAGGAGGCGGCCCTTAAAGGGTTACAGGACCCCATAACCTCCCCCAGCCTATGTCGCTGTCTGACACTGGTTTACAATCACTTACCTCCCTACTACACGCCTACCCCTCTCTTATCTCCTCATAACTGTGATTGTCATTATTGACTAGCACATTGATAACAAAGGGTTAAACGTTCAGAATACGTATTACCCACGCTATACGCAAGTCCATGGTATAGTGGAGGGTTCCTATAGCCACTAAAATATGTCCTGCCTATCATATTACATTTTAACACGTCGCCATGAAATACATTCCTTTGTACCCATACCATCTATCTCTTTCTGCTCTACATTACCTTTCCAACTATCTCTCCCCCAATATATATTGAGAACCATCAACCTCTTTTTTATAACTTTAATTCAAGGCCATCTCTTATAAATTCAACAGGAATTGTCATAATCGCAGGTCCGTGTCCCAGTATGCATAAATGAATATCAAATACAATACCTTCCCTCGCTCTTCCAAGAATTGCATTGCTTCACTAGCAATTCGTGGTAGGCCTACACCCCCCACCCCCATACATGATATAATCCTGTCATATCTGCTACACTGTAAAAAATTAGTTGCCATTTTGGTAGGTGTAAAGTAGATTCCACTGTAGGTGTACAGTTTATTGTAGGTAAACAGTAGAATCTACTGTAAATCTACAGTAGATTCTACTGTAAATCCATTCTACAGTATATTTTACTGTTGATCTACAGTAGATTGTACTGTTTACCTACAATAACTATTTACAGTGTATATCTGTCATTTCTCCCTACTACACTGATATTCTTCGGCTCCCTATACGACCAATTTTTAAGTCACTAGAACCCAACCTAGTTAGTCATTTTTTGGCTCCCTATATGACCAACCATGGTTATTTGGTCAGTACTGACCAACTCACCTTAGTCTTTCAATGTTAGGATAAGTCCATTTGAGTTAGGCATTAGTAGCTATTAGTAATATGTTGTTTTGCCTCAGTCATTTTTGAATAGCACTTGGTCATGCCTGACCAATGTCCCTATGACCAACCTGGGATAACCACTACAGACTGAGGGCCGGGGCAGTTAGATTATCTGTGCCGTCCTTCCCTGCGATGTAGGGGCCTATACACTCCCTGGTTCTGCCCCTTCATACTTTGCTTTCCCATCATACGTTACCTTACCTTTCCTCCTTCCCTCTTCCCTACTCCTTCCAACCTTGCCCACCACTCCTCATACCTTCCTACCATGCTTTCCCCGCTCTTGCTACCACAATTCACTGTTACCATGCCCCTCTGCATCGACCATGCATTTCCATTTCTGCCATGCTGTCTCCCTACCACACCTTTTCCTATTCTCACTCCTGCCATTGCCCCAGCCCTTAACCCTTTTAGGGCGGCGTACTGTTTTAATGTGATACACACCTGGTCGTCATACTGCGTGAGTTCATGCAGCCCTGGTGAGTAAGTGCAGAGCTGCATTTCTCAAAGTACCATGATCATGCCGAACCCGGTATGCTTGGCATGATGCATGAATGCAGCACTGGCGAGTAGACACACCAGGTCTGCATCCAATGCATCATGACGACAAAGAGCATTGCATATTAAAGCACTATACGACCCTTTAGCCTTTAAGCACGGCATGCTACCTTAATTCATCATGCCCTTGATCGACATGATGCATGAATGCAGCCCTGGTGAGTAACAGTGCTGCATTCAAGCATCATACCGACCCTATTGAGTCGACATTCCCATAGGATCGGCATGATGCACCAATGTAGTACCGGCGAGTTACTCACGAGGGCTGCATTGGTGCATCATGACAACAAATCCCATCTTTTAACAACATCCGTCCTTAAAGGGTTAGAGGGTTGAAGCAGTCGAGTCCCTGGAAGGAGGCAGGCTGGTGGTGGTGGTGGAGGGAGCTGCTAGCATTTGCTGGTGCAGCTGTTCTATAAATAGCCTGGAGAGCAGCTCTGCTCGGGCTGAGAGCTGCTCAGTCCATACCTACAGCGTCCGGCCCGTCCCAGTGCTGCCGCCGCCCGAGGCAGGGCAGGGTGCGGCACTCTCCCCAGCAGAGGTCCCACCCCATCTCTGCCTGAACCTAAGGACTAAACCTCAAGACTCTTCTATTGAAGAAGGGGAGAAAACAGTCTTATCTTTCTGCTCTCCTCTTTGTCCCAGAGGCAGGGCAGGGTGCAGTACTCTCCCCAGCAGAGGTCCCACCCCATCTCTGCCTGAACCTATGGACTAAATCTAAAGACTGTTGCAACTCTTTTGTGGAAGGAGAGGAGAAAACAGTACTACATTCCTGTTCTCCTCTTCGTCCCAGTGCTTCCGCCGCCCCGGGCACAGCAAGGCTGGGCACTCTCCCCAGCAGAGGTCCCACCCTATCTTTGTCTTAACCTATGGGAACTCTTGTGTGGAAGAAGGGGAAAAAAGTACTACCTTTCTGCTCTCATCTTCGCCACTCTCCCCAGCAGAGGTCCCGCCCTATCTCTGCGTCAACCTATGGACTAAACCTAAAGACTATTGGAACTCTTCTGTGAAAGAAGGGGAGAAAACAGTCCTATGTTTCTGCTCTCCTCTTTGCCCCAGTGCTGCCGCTTCTTAAACCTAACACTATGGGAACTCTCCTGTAGAAGAAGAGGAGGAAAAAGTACTACCTTCCGTCCCAGTGCTGCCACTCCCCGGGCAGAGTGGTAGTGCTGGTATAGTAGTGAATGAGAGCAAAGCTTGGAGAGCGGGCAGCCATACGCGGGGCGGGGGTGCTCAATGTAGGCAAGTAGGGACGAGGGCGACAGTAGTATAGTATGTATCGGAACGGGACTATAGTTAAGTACTGTTTATTACTCAATCGACATGCAGCCAATCAGAGGCCTCCATTTGGTCACGTGACCGGAAGTGACCTACTTAGGGGATTAGTGGTGACGTCACGTGACCTAGTTAGCCAATCAGAGGCCTCCATTTGGTCACGTGACCGGAAGTGACCTACTTAGGGGATTAGCGGTGCATTCTGGGTAACCCTGCAGCCAATCAGAGGCCTCCATTGGGTGACCGGAAGTGACCTACTTAGGGGATGGTGCATTCTGGGTAACCTACTGACCTACTTAGGGGACCGGAAGTGACGTCATATGACCTAATTTAGGATCACGTGATCGGAAGTGACCTGATGAGTCACGTGACCGGAAGTGACGTCACACGACTTAATGGCCAACCGGAAGCGACCTGATTGATCACGTGACCGGAAGAAGAAGAAGTTTTTTTTTTGTTTAGGATCCCGTGACTGGAAGCGACGTCGTCACATGAGTGACGCTTTAAGAGACTGCGCGACTTACTAGTAAAAGAAGCCGTATGATAATAAAAACACAACAATATTTTCTTTTAATTTTTTTTTATTTATTTTTTTTTCAATCTTGATAAACACTCTATTTTTGAAAAGATGCACACGCTTATTTTTTTTTTTTTTTTTTTTTCATATCTCTAAAGGACTCGTTGTCACACCGTCAGAATGCACGCGACGCTTATAATACAAGTAGCGCACGCCGTCTTTCTCTATGGTGTAGGTGACCATTTTGTTTCGCACCACTTTGAAATTTCTATTTACAGCAATGAGAGTTTTTCGTTGGCGAAGAACATCCAAGAAGGCGTCTGGTTCCTGGGGGTTTTGTTTCTTCTGTACGCCTTTTGCACTCCATTTTTTGGATTTTCTTTCACCAGTGTCGCTGACTCGATCGTAGCAAATGTAAGTCTTAGGGTTGAGACTTAGGATCCCGTCACCTTCCCACTCCGCTTTCATGAGCCCCGAAGTTCTCAGATCGTGAAGGTACCGTCTCTCACAACATCCGCCGGGCGGCGCACACCATTCTCGCACTCTTTCCGTTTTTGTCTTCACGAAAAGCTCTAAGTGCTCGTCGCACACCGCTGTCGGAAGCCACTTTCGTTTCTCTCTGAAGTACGTCTCTCTCAGGCGAGGTTTCACTAGGTCATCCAACGTGGCACCGCTGAGAGCCATGTAAAGACTGTCGGTGTCCATTTGACAAAGGGCATAATCGCGCCGATCGACGAATCTATCCAAGAAGTCGTATGTGAACTCTAACATTTTCAACTTCGCGTACTGGTATACCATGAACCCTATCTGAATAGGGAGGTTGTTCTTGACCGTTTTCGGTTGTAGTTCGACTTCAAACAGATCGGAAGTCAACTCGGACGCCTTTTTGAAGCGCCACGAATTGGCCAATAGTTCGAACTTCCGACTGTCAGTGTATCTCACCGCCGTGTGTTTTTCTTTGTTGCAGATTGTTTTACCGTACGTAGCGTTTCCCATTAACTTGTAACAGTCTGACAGAATTTTCTCGTTCTCGTTCACGTCGCCACGTCTTCTCGCCGCCGTCACTTCGTCCGCGAAACCGGCAAAGGAGCGTTTAGGTAGGTATTCTACCACCAGCTGCACTTTGGTGACTATCAAACCGTGCTCTAAATACCACTTGAGAAGCGGCGTTCCCAAGAGAATATTTTTTCCGTGGTAACTCCCTATCAGACATCTCTGAGGCGTGTTCAACAGCTTTTCTTCCTGCGCAAAGTCTGACATGTGAGGGCCTATGTCCGATTTTGAAACGGTCGCGTTCTTGAAAACGGGGGTCATTTCTTCGAAGTACTCTCGTAGGTGAGGCGGCGTAGTGATGTCCACTTGAACTAAACCGAACATTTTCTCCTCTTTCACAGCGGAAAGGATGTCGCTCTCGCTCATCGCGTTTCGAGACACTTTCAAAGCGTCAACCTTCCAGCGTTGTTTGGAGGCCTTGACCCGCTCATCTCGACGCTTCATCTCTCGCCATTCGCACTCCCACACGACGACCAGCTTGTAACCTAACGCTTTCAAGTAAGCGCTTACTCTGGTCGTTCTGTCGCGTCTCTCCTCTCTCAGTGAAGCGCACTGATATCGGTGCGACGGTATGCACTCGTGAGCGTGGAACCAACACCCGTGAAACTGGAAAACCGTATTAGAGGCCGCGTGAAATCCGTCCACGCGAATTCTCCGACAGCCTACCGCCATCTCGCCGCCGTTCAGAGCGTGGCGCAGTTTCACGTCGCGGTCGTGCTCTACGAAGCGTAACCACTCCAAAGCGCTGTGAGAGTTTCTTTGCCTGATTTCGGGCTTGAACTCGGTCTCGGGCCGTCTCACCGCGTAATAGCCCGTGCAGTGCGCTTCGCTCATGCAGCGCAAGTACAGAGAGTTAGCGTCTAGTCCTAGGATGTGTTGGCACGGTCTCGCTTCTTCGCCGTACTTGTGCTCCCTTATCCGCGTGGTGCCCTTCTCGTGAAATCTATGGAAGATGATGGAAGGACCGCCGACTAGATTCTCTTTGATCAGAGCGTGGAGGACGGCGTCGAACTGGGGAAACGTTGTGAACGCGTCTTCTAGGTTTTGGAAGAGGAAGCGTAAAGTCAAACCGGCGAGAGAAACTCCGTCTTTCAACATGTCGATGCCGCGATCTTGGAAAAATTTAGCGTGATTTTTCAGAGCTTCTATGAAAGGTTTCACGTCTTTGTTGTTGTAGTGGATCAAGTAGTCTTCCATAGTTTGCATCTTCTCGTCGGACCAAACTTTCTGACATGCGGCGTAGTCGGATTCGGACATTTTGACGCCCGTCAGCTCGCTGTCGAAAGCCGATCTCGGCGGCAGCGTTCTGTTTGCCAGTTTCCTGGTAGACGTCATCCATTCGTAAGGAAAGTGACCTTTCTCTTCGTTCCTGGTGAAAGCTCGCAAATAGGTCGCGTAGTTGTAACCGGGTGCCAAATAGTTGACTACGTCCAAGAAAACCGTGTGCTGTGTGTAAACCGCCAAGTATTGATTGCTTCTCTTTATGACGCTGAATTCTTGGTTTCTTCGGTCTCCGGAGGCGAAGAACGAGTGAAGGCGTATTTTGATCAGGTTCAAGTCGTAACGCCCCGAGTTGAAGCCCACCACTGGAGCTTGACGGATGTATCTCAGAAGACGCTTCTTCAGTTGAACTAACGGGTGTCTGGTCTGAGCCGCAGCGAAGCCGCCTGGAGAAGGGGTGGTGAACGTCGCCTCCTCCAGCAGGAGAGCTTCACCTATCGCCGCATCTAACTTCGCTAACGTCGGTCGGTAAAGTTCTAGCACAGCTTCCCCGATCGCTTTGGCGTTCTCGTTTATGTGATTTAAAACTCGGTCCAACAAGGGGTCGGAATCTGCGTCGGACGCTCTGACGAAGCAGACGGGCCCCTCCCACCCCGGAAAGTCGGATGCGACGCTAGCCGACAAAGGGACGTGATCCCACAGCAGGGACACGTGCTCCGTCGACGGTTCTTTGCACGGTCTGAAGAAAGCCTCGAAATCGAAGGCGATCTTGTAAGGGTAGATTCCGGAATGTCCGTCGGGGGGAAAAATGGAGAAGTCTGCTAGCGCTTCGAAAATCGTTCTCGAATTTTGGTAGATGCCACCTACGTAGCGCAACTTGACTTGTCGGCAAGAGGAAAGCTGGTTCCTGTGTCGCTTCAGCAAGAACTCGGTGGTGAACGCCGCCTTACACTTGCAACATTCGTATATGCCCGCGTACGCGTTGAAGTCCGTGACGAGAGAGACGTGCAAACCGCCTTTCGCCGTCAGGTGTAGGTTGACTTTACCTCGGGCGGCCACAGTTCTGGAAGGCGGTCTGATCAGAGTAACGCGTCTTCTCAACTTCCGCCCCGGCACTTGACGCGACGCGGTGTAAACCGCTATTTGTACGTCAAACAAGTTCTCTAACGCGGGTAAGTCGCGGATGTTCAGACCCGGAAAGGATTCAGGTGTGGCAGCGGGACAGAACTGACGTAACAAATCTGAAGCGCGCTTGCTGGTGTTGTATAAGTGAAAGGAAATGCAGCGGAAGATGCAGAGGTTGTCCTTGTTGGGAAAATCTAACACGCCGCTTCTCTTTCCAACTCGACCGGCCTGAGTGATCCTACCGCCTATGGGGAATTCCCCCGGTCCCATGTAAACGCAGATGTTCAAATTGGTAGGAAAAAGAACGTGCCACTTGGTGTCAGCGTCGCAAAGTTTCCGTACCTCCTCGCAAGCGACGGTGTTTTGCATCTTTGAGAGGAGCTCTTCCAAAGTTTCTGAATTAGTTACAGTAGGGAGCGGTTGTATGAGAGTTGCGTTGTTCTGGGAGGCGTGGAAGTAGCGCAGTTTGCTCTTGTCTTCTCTGTGTTGTAACAGTAAGCCTACCGAGAAACCCACTTTGTATCTGAATCTTTGTGTCAAGTGAATGCGACGCATAGTATCTACAGCGTCACTCAACTCGCCGGTTGGTAGCCTGAAGTTTGTTACACTCACGCGAGTCCCGTGCATCCTGACGCCCGTTTGTATCGCAGGCCAATTCGCCGTGAACGTTTCCTCCCCGTTCGGTACAGCACATATGCGCGGAGGGACGGTCACCCCGTCCAGAGATTCGCGTCGACAAGCGCTCTTTCGGCAATCCCCTTCGCCGCATAGAGGGCAAAACTTAGCTACTACTCTACAATTTTCTACGTGTCTCTCGTGGTTGTACGCTCTTTTAAACATTTTGAAACACTTTTCGCATACGTACTGTGTCATGTTTTTTTTCACTCGGTTACCAACTACTTAGCCGTCTAACTATCTATCTATCTATCTAGCCATCTATCAATCTGTCGTCTATGTAACTATCTTTCTGTCTGCTGTCTGTGTATCCGTCTGTCTGTCTGTCTGTCTGTCTCATACAGCGTACGTCAAACGCTGTGTGTGTGTGCGCGCGTGAGCGTTGAGCGTCTCTCATTCCGAATCTATGCCGAGATATTTCAGAATGATCTCTGTTTTGTCATCCAACTCTTTGAGCGCTCTGGCGGACAGCGTCACCCCCTGCTGTGTGGGTTTTTTGTCAGGACCTTCGTACTTGCGCACGTGGACGAGGTTCTTACCGCTGTAGTAGCTCACAGCTGCGTACACTTCGCCCGCCTCATCCAGCACTGCGAACCAGGGGGTGTGATTAGGTTTTCCTTGCGCGGCCGCTGTGTCGCGTATGCGCACCACTGCGCGGATATCGGCGATGCGTGCTATGAGCTCGCGCAGCGCGTCGGCCGTGAAGTGCACTCGCTTGCTTCTGGTCAGAGACGCCTCTTTCACCTGGCCGTCTTTTGTGTAGCGCGGCCTCCTAGACAGTCTAGCCACGTCCTCCCAGATCTCCAGCGTCAAAGCTCCGTCTAAGCAGAACTCTAACCCGAGTGTTTTCTCTGCTTCTTCTCGTCCATCTCCTTCTTTTTCTTGTATTTTTCTCTTCTTAGTGGGCCTTGTTGTTCTGGAACTCACCTTAGAACGTTTCACACCCGCAGGATGAGTAACACCATCAGCGTGAGCTGAATCAGCAGCAGAACCGATAGCAGGAGCAGCGTCAGCGCTGGTGGTATCGGAGGTCTCGTTGTTGGAACAGCGCAGCCACACGCCGTCCGTGCTGTGTGTAGCGGTAGAAGATGAAGCGCCGCCGCCGCCCTCGTAAGGTGGCGGTGAGGGCAGTCGCCACGGACCGGACGGGGGGGCGCTAGCAGTGGAGGAAGTGAGGTCGAAAGGTCGAAGAGGGAAGCCGAAAAACGTACCGCTCACCCCTTGCCCTTCGGGTTCTTCGTACGCCTCGTCGTCAGCGTCGTTCTCTGTCTCACCCTGTTGCTGCTCCTCCTCCTCCTCTTCTTCTCGGTTCAGGGGCTGAGTGTCCGAATAGCTGTAACTCTCAGCGCGAGCGGCGTCGAGGGCGTCCGTCGATGTAGTGGTGGAGGAGAGGGGCTGTGCAACGTGCGGCAGGTCATCAAAGTCATCAACAGTAGTGGGGAGGTAAAAACCCGGTTGCCAGTACTGCGCTGTGCCAGGAGCGTTGTCGTCAGTAGTAGTAGCAGTAGCAGCAGGTGCAGCAGAAGCAGCCGCAGCAGCAGCCGCAGCAGACGCAACAGTAGCAGGCGCAGCAGCAGCCTCAGCAGGCGCAGCCGTAGCAGGCGCAGCAGTAGCAGGCGCAGCAGCAGCAGCAGCAGCAGCAGCAGCGGCAGGCGGGACGGCGGTAGCAGCGGCAGCGCGCTTAGCAGCAATGTGTACCGTCGCGAGTGTAACAACGTCGCTAGCACGACGACTGCTACCAGTAGTACTACTAGTACTACTACCACTACTACTACTACTGCTACTACTAGTGCTACTGCTACTACTACTACTACTACTGCCGCGAGCGCTCGCTACAGCAGGAGGGTGATAAGACCAACCGGCTGCGGCGGTAGTCTCATGTTCAGTAGCAAGAGCAGGCACTGACGCTAAACGAACGCTGTTCCGCGTAGTCTTCTTGTTCTTGAACGCCGCTAGCTGTTGTCTTTTGCTCATGGTGGTGACTGTAGAGAGCAGCAAAAAAGAATGAGTGAGTGAATGGAGGTTTCCAAGCCCCTTATATACGCCTTCTCGCTTCTAGAGCTAAGCTACTTACCGACCCTGTTCAGCTGCCGCCGGCTGGCCGGCGGCCATTCACAAAGAGAAACAAAAAGACATAAGGCATGACGTTTTCAGCTGGATCCCTTTCCCCCCCCTCTTTTGAGAGATCGACTGTGATGATGAGCTAAGCCGCTTACCACCCTGTTCAGCAATTCAACGCGCATTAGCTGTATAAAGGGTTAAGCGGTTGCTGCCTGCCGTCGACTGACCGGCGGCGGCCATTCACAAAGACATAAGGTATGACGTTTTCAGCTGGATCCCTTTTTGAGGGATCCACTGTGGTGAGCTAAGCCGCTTACCACCCTGTTCAGCCATTCAGCGCGCGTTAGCTGTATAAAGGATTAACGGTAACGGTGATGAGCTTACAGTGTGTATACAAAAAAAAACTACAGGAGGCGTGTGGCGTGAAGCAGGACCCCCCTAAGACGAACGTGTCTGTCTGTGAGTAGAGGCGTGTGCATGTGGTGAGCGACTTAAGTGTAAGACAAAAATCGCCACCTCCTGCCGTGGTGAGTAGACCGGGCCGGCCAGGCGGGCGGGCGGCCGGCTAGTTCAATAGGGAGGGGTGACAGCTGCCTAAGGCTGTGCATGAAAAAAAATCCGATTTTCACCTGACCTCTGACGTTTGTTACAATGAATGTCAGAGGGAGGGAGACGTCCTCGGGTAGGGGGTAGGAGGTATTAAGGCTATGAGTGAGGAAAAAACACCGTTTTCAGCTGGTCTCCACGGATAGCGATGCCACACCCCCTCGTCATCTAAGCTCTTAAGGAGCGGAGCGGCTGAAAAAGCGTCATGCGGACAGGGCGCTAGACAGCTGGAGCGCTGTTGGAAATGGGATTAAACTCCCTCTGTATAAAAAGCTCTCATTTCTGTTGGAAAAAAAACATATCGCCTCTGACCCCAGTAACGGCTACTACCACCACCACCGCCACCACCACCACCGCCGCCACCGCCGCCGCCGCCGCCGCCGCCGCTGCCGCCGCCGCCAAGACGAGACAAGATGGCTCAAGCTATTCCACTTTCAAGCTCGCCTTCACCGCCCGGTGCGCCTGAAAAAAAGTTAATGCAGCTTGACGACGTGAGACGCGGCGCGAGGCAGCAGACCGATGATGGGGAGACCCGACAGGTAGGACAGCGGCGGTTAGCCTATAGCGACGCCTTGCTTCGTCAACTAGGTAAAGAGTTGAGCGGCTGTTGGAGAGAGTTGGGCAGTAGCTTAAAAGTCAGCGCCGCCCGTATGGATGCTCTAGTAGAGCGCAGTGTCAAGACACCGGAGGAGCTGTGTACGGCGATGTTCCGAGTGTGGTGGGGTGAAACCCCGCATCGTCATAGATGGGGCGAGCTCGGTCGCGTCTTCACCCGCATTAGACGCATGGAACTGTTGGCTCAGTGGATGGCCCTTCTCCACAGACAGGGGTTGGATTTCGAAAACCCCGACTCGCGCGCGATGCATAAGCACTTGGGCACCCTCGGCAGACGTCTGGGTAGCAGGTGGAAAGAGGTGGGGGACCATTTAAAATTGTCGCCTGAGAGGTTAGATAAGATCGCTGAAGAATGCGAATACGGAGGAAGTCCCGCTGAGTGGGCCTTCCGAGTGTTGAAAATGTGGCAAGATGAAGCTGACGGCGCCGGCGGTACGCCTTTTGAACTCCTTCGAGTGTTGACTGAGGACATGGGAAAGTTTGGCCTCGGCATCGCGATATTACTTGACTTTATCAAGCAAGAAACAACGAGAACGACGGACATGTGAATTGTTGTGTTTTATTTTCATACGTCTTCTTTATTAGTAAGTAAAAAAAAAAAATATATATATATATATCATAACAATTAAGACGCGCGATCTCTTAAAGTGTCACTTCCTCCAGTCGCAGCTGATCGCCTCATCGCAGCACGTGATAAACAAAAAAAAAACACGAAGAGACACGCTTCTTCCTCTCGAGAGGAAGAAGCGTG
Organism: Harmothoe impar; assembly: GCA_947462335.1. NCBI lineage: Eukaryota > Metazoa > Annelida > Polychaeta > Phyllodocida > Polynoidae > Harmothoe > Harmothoe impar. The sequence goes on along the minus strand of OX381717.1, from coordinate 36,356,087 downwards.
TCTCTCGATTGAAAATCTTTTTCTTTCTTAAAAGAGACAAACGCGCCCCTTAGAGTGCCCCCCCCTAGAGTGCCCCCCTCCCCCCCCCCTCCCCCCCTCCCCCACTCGCCCCATGCATCCTAAAAGCGCCCCCCTCCCCATGCATGTTAAAAGGGCCCCCCTCCCCCCCTCCCCTCCCCTCCTTCCCCTCCTTCCCCCTTATACACTCTAAAGAACGCTTCTAACTAGTTCAATAAGTCACTTCCAGTCGCTCGTAAAACAATAAAAAATGAAAAAAAAACTTATATCGTGGTGTTTTTTATTAGTTTACCAAAAAAAAATAAGAGACTCGCCTCCTCCTCCAAAAAAATATCGCATTTTAAAGCCCGTGACCCCTTAAAGACGCTCATCTCTTCATTAAGTCGCGTGACGTCACTTCTTCTTCTTCTTCTTCTTCTTCTTCTTCTTCTTCTTCTTCTTCTTCCGGTCACGTGATCAATCAGGTCACTTCCGGTCACGTGATCCTCAATGAGGTCACTTCCGGTTGGCCATTAGGTCATGTGACGTCACTTCCGGTCCCCTAAGTAGGTCAGTAGGTTACCCAGAATGCACCATCCCCTAAGTAGGTCACTTCCGGTCACCCAATGGAGGCCTCTGATTGGCTGCAGGGTTACCCAGAATGCACCGCTAATCCCCTAAGTAGGTCACTTCCGGTCACGTGACCCAATGGCGGCCTCTGATTGGCTAACTAGGTCACGTGACGTCACCACTAATCCCCTAAGTAGGTCACTTCCGGTCACGTGACCAAATGGAGGCCTCTGATTGGCTGCATGTCGATTGAGTAATAAACAGTACTTAACTATAGTCCCGTTCCGATACATACTATACTACTGGCGACTGAAAAGGCCAAAGCCGCCAATACACACCAGGAGTGTGAGGATTGGAGGGAGGAAAGGAGAATAGGGAGGCAGGGGGAAGGGTGCAAGCAGGCAGGGACAAGAGAGACAGGGGGGAGAGGACAAGCAGGCAAGGACGAGGGAGGCAGGGGGAGGGGACAAGCAGGCAAGGACGAGGGAGGCAGGGGGAGGGGGCAAGCAGGCAAGGGCAAGAGAGACAGGGGGAGGGAGCAAGCAGGCAAGGACGAGGGAGGCAGGGGGAGGGGGCAAGCAGGCAAGGACGAGGGAGGCAGGGGGAGGGGGCAGTCAGGCAAGGACGAGGGAGGCAGGGGGAGGAGGCAAGCAGGCAAGGACGAGGGAGGCAGGGGGAGGGGGCAAGCAGGCAAGGACCAGGAAGGCTGGAGGAGCGGGCAAGCAGGCAAAGACGAGGGAGGCAAGGGGAGGGGGCAAGCAGGCAAGGGCAAGAGAGACAGGGGGAGGGGGCAAACAGGCAAGGACCAGGGAGGCAGGGGGAGGGGGCAAACAGGCAAGGACGAGGGAGGCAGGGGGAGGGGGCAAGGGATGAAGCAGGAAGGCATGAACAAGAGAGGCAGGCAGGTAGGCAGGCGAGGATACATATATGTAAGCCATCAGGGACAAGGAATGAGGAAGGCAGGTATAGGACCAAGTCAAGTAGGAAGATGGGACGGATCAGGGACAGGGAGGCAGGCCGCAGGGACAAGACAAGGAGGTAGGGAGGGAGGGAGGTAGAGAGGTAGGGAGGTAGAGAGATAGGGAGGCAGGGAGGTAAGGAGGTAGGGAGGTATAGAGAGGTAGGGAGGTATGGAGGTAGAGAGGTAGGGAAGTTGATAGGTAGAGAGGTAGGTAGGTAGGGAGGTAGAGAGGTAGGGAGGTAGAGAGGCAGGAGGAAGGTAGGGAGGTACAGCGACAGGGAGGTAGGGAGGTAGAGAGGTAGAGAGGTGGGAGGGAGGCAGGGAGGTAGAGAGGTAGGTAGGTAGAGAGGTAGGGAGGTAGAGAGGTAGGGAGGTGGGAGATAGAGAGGTAGGGAGGTAGAGAGGTAGGGAGGTAGGGAGGTGGGAGATAGAGAGGTAGGGAGGTAGAGAGGTGGGAGATAGAGAGGTAGGGAGGTAGAGAGGTAGGGAGGTGGGAGGGAGATAGGGAGGCACAGCGATAGGGGGGTAGAGGGGTAGGGAGGTAGGGAGGTAAGGAGGTAGAGAGGTGGGAGGGAGGCAGGTAGGTAGAGAGATAGGGAGGTTGGAGGGTAGGCTGAGGGGAGGAGGCAGGCAGGGACGAGAAAGACAGGCAGGAACCAAAAGTAAAAGCTGCATTCCCGGATACAACCATACTTTCCCTGTTCTACTTTACACAAACCGTTTGCCTACAAGAACTCCTGATAACAACTCAAATAGCAGGTCTTAGAGCAACATTAATATCACTAGAGCTACATTTCTCATTAACTGTGTTCACTTTACAAGAGGCAATACAGAACCACCCCAGGAGCTGCCCATTGATATCGTCTCTTGTGTATTTCACGAGTGGAGGAGGGGGTAGTATCCCACGAACCCGAAGGTTGAGTGGGATGTGCAATGGGGAGCATTGAATACGGCCCTTCCTGTACTTAAACATCGTAAATCTTGTATCTTAAAAAAATAAACTGTAAGTCTCAAGTCCAGGCACTAGTGAACAAAGTTCATGTAACGCAATCATCTAAATATTTCCATTTTGTAATTTTCAAAGGTAATATCAAGGTAAGAATTTATCTCAGGAATTGAGAGTTGCATATATCACGTGACTCAAGAACGTCCCCCAACCATGGGCTTTTCTAATTTATTTTTTTGAAATACAAGACTTCCTATGCTTTAGCACAGAAGGGCCGTATTCAATGCCCCCATTGAATACAATGTGGCTGTATTCAATGGGCTAGGAAAAGATTGTTTTTTCTTCATTAAGTGGCTTCAAATAAAAAATGTGGGGGCTGGGGCATATCCCACTCAGCCTGCGGCTTCGTGGGATATGGCCCCAGCCCCCACTCGTGAAATACAACAGTGACGGTATCAATGGGCGTTGGCATTTGTCTATGTATTTTCAAGGAGAGGGGGGGGGGCATAAACGCATGCGGTCTTTTATTCCAAAATGACCATATTGGGCCATAAAATATAATTAGGGCAAAATTGTAGAGAATTAGGGGTACAGATATCAAGTCAAATATCTTATTTGTAAATATTCTGACTCATTTTTAGGGAAATCCGTTTCTTTGGACATCGGGCTTTAACTATGTACACAATACATATTATATATGTTGTGTGCATAGCTTTAGACTAAGTGGGTGTGGGGTGGGGCTACTTTAGACAAATTATGTACACTAAAGGTGCTTTTAATTCATATAAATGACATAGCAGGTTGGGACTACTATATGTTCTACTTCATAATCTTTTATAGACTGAGTGATAATTTAGGTCAACTATGTAAACTATAGGTACCTCATCCTATAGATCAGGGGGGCCTAATTCAGGTTAACTATGTATACTATAGGTACTTTAGAGATCAGGGGGGGGGGGGTAATTTAGGTATAGTATGCATACAATTTATATGTAAATTATAAATTAAGGAGGCCACTTCATGTTAACTATGTACATAATACACAGGTGCTTCAGACCAGAGGGGAAGGGGTACATTTGGGTAAGTATGTTCACAATGAATACATTATACCTTATATGAATTAAAGAAAGACTAGAAAGGACTCCCTTAGGTTAAGTATGTGCACTATGAACACAATACAATACACTAGGGGGGGGGGGGCTACTTTAGGTTAACAGTGTACAGTATAGGTGCTTTATACACTAGCTGCTTTATGTTAACTATGTACACTACAGGGGTATGACTGACACTAAGCCGCACGGGCTTCAAAGCATGTGGACTGAGGCTAAGCCCAGTGGAGGCGTGCCTCAATGACCATGTTCATGTTTACAGGGGCTGAGATGTTCTACAGGGGATCCTTACTTAATAATGCAGCTGGCCAGTTCTTGTGTGAGCTCAGGGAATACTAGACCTTCAAGGCAAGCATAGCGCTTTAATGTTGAATGTTCTGATGATGCGTGAATGCAGCTCTCGCGAGCGACTCGTCCAGGTGCATGCATCCATGCATCACGCCGACCCTATGGATTGTTGCACTCATAGGCTATCATGTTTCATGGATGCAGTCTTGGCAGATAGGAGAATCCCCACGGCTGCATTCATGCATAATACCATAAAAGGGGTTGGCATATCAAAGTACTATGGGGCCCCTATAGTATAAGGTTGTACACAGGTTTTGTAGTGGGGAGATGAGCAGTGGATACTACTGATAGTACTAAGGGGGAATTAGCTGTACAATCTTTCATTATTACTTATTCATAATAAGCTGGCAATATACTCCACTGTCAAAGCCTACACTTCATATATATCAATGATTAATCTCCCACAATATGAAATATCACAAAGGCAAAGGTCAGCAATATAATGATGAATAAAGGTTTCTCAATTAAATGCAGATTGCAAAGAGGTATTGAATTATGATTGCAGGGTTTTGACCTAAGATGACTTTCTTCTTTTTAAACAAATAGATGCCAATACCTATTTTGAATTCACTCTTACCATGAAGCCACGCATATAAGGCTAACTCGCATATGAGCCGCACCCTGAATCTGTGCAAATCCTATAAGCTGCACTGGTGATCTGAGTCGCGTACTAGCCGCGGCCTGTAGACGAGTTTTTAAGGTAGTAACTCCCAAATTCACACCTAGTTATGCCTACCTCACACCTCACAACACCTAAATTCACACCTCGCAACACCTGAATGCACTCATATCATCACTCATATGCATAAAGTATTAGCTGAGTTTAACATACTGTATCCATAGCTTAATCAAAACCTAGTAACACCAAAATCTACACTTAGAAATCCATAAATTCATCCTTGTGACACAGTCCTAATCACATGTTGTACCCAACCCTATACCTGCCCCGATTGATTGTATTGAATTCCTGTACCATTCATACCTGCACTGCCTGACTCTGCCCCTGCCTGTACCATTCATACCTACATTGACTTTCCCTGCCTGCACCATTCATACCTGCATTGACTGACTCTATCTCTCCCTGTACCATTCATACCTGCACTGTTTGACCCTGTTCTTGCCTGAACCATTCATACCTGCATCAATGGACCCTGTCTCTCCCTGTACCATTCATACCTGCATTGACTGACTCTTTGTGGGCAGTCTAAGGAGACTGGTAGATGAGGACAGGTGAGTGACCCTGTTGCATGGTTTGACTCTGTCCCTTCCTGTACCATTCATACCTGCAGTGATTGAGTCTGTGGGTGATTGACTCTGTCTCTTCCTTCTTTCACTGCGGCTATCCACACTGCCCGCGGCCCGCTGCCCACAATCTCCCCCCCCTCCCCGCCCGACCGCCTTCAGCGAACCACCATCATCATGCTAACCATCAAATATTAACGTTGCCATAGTAACCGCATCATCCCTGCTGGCTACCTCCCCATCTGCACCCCCCCCCCCACCACTCCAACACTACTACTACTGAGGGCTGGTAGGATGGTGTGTGGGAGGCAGGGGTTGAGGTATGAATTGTATATATTTGTATGATTGCACTTTATTACGCATGTCCGTCTGAGGACAGGGGCATCCATCTTGTAGTCAGCGGGGGGAGAGCAACGCCCTCCTACAGACGCCGTCGCTGGGTACGAGTAGGCGAAAGCAGTGTGTGGGGTGGTGTTGCCATGGCTACCTTTACCTCTTTGAGGGCTGCATGATGCTAAAAAGCCTTGCTGCTCTTTTTTTTATGACACTGCATCATGCCTTGTATCATAATCAACCGCCTAGGGTCGGTACGATGCATGAATGCAGCCCTGGTTAATTACTCGCCCGGGTATTCATGAATTATAACGACAAAAGGGAATGATGTATTAAAGCATTGCTCTGCCTTAAAGGGTTAGGTTTGGTAAGGAGCAGCTATCCATGGCTACTGGAGGAGGGAGGAGGGCTGCAGCAGCTGTCACACTCCAAGTTGTACACTCCTGAATCATGGTCCGAATAAAGGTAGATGTATGTAAGCAAGCTGAATCTGTTAGACCCCAACCTCGAAGGAAGATTCACCTGGAGCAGGGCACATACAGTGAGACGGACACTTGATTCGGTGGTCATACAAGCATTTTAAACCCCCAGCGCCCTTATAAGTAGGGCTGAGTACCTGTCCCGGCTCCCCTCTGACTTTCGCTGGATGGGTACCGAGATTTGCGCCTTTAAGCCTTTTATTTGTCAATAATAGTAATGTTCAAGTATTATTCTTTCCGAAAAACAAACACTAAAAGAAGTAGTAGTTTACATAAATAACCTCAAATTTCACTGTCCATCTCAGGGTATGTGTCCGACTCAGGGTGAATCTACTCTATACATAAAGGCCCAGACTGCTGGCTCAGCTCATACTGTTACTGGAGGGGACGTCATGATGCCTTAATGCATCATACCCTTGGTCATCATGATGCATAAATGCAGCCCTGGTGAGTAACTCCCCAGTGTTGCATTCAGGCATGATTCCAACCTTATGAGGTCCCGAAGGGTCGGAATGATGCACCAATGCAGCCGAGGTGAGTTACTTGCCAGGGCTGCATTGGTGCATCATGACGACAAATGTCATCTTTTAGTCACGGTAAAGGGTCAAGGGTGCTTGAGCGCTTTCATGCGTTATACCCTTCATCATTGTGAAGCATTTGAGCAATTGCTGCATTCATGCATCATGCTGAACCTACCATTATGAAGGGTGGGCATGATGCATGAATGCAGCACCTATGAGTTACTTCCCTGCCTCTCTTGCAGCCCTGCCTATTTCTTTGCACCGAGTACATATCACTGCTTGCATCCATTCTTACATTATATATCTCAAGATAATAAAACAAATAATTTAATATCCCCTTATTTTTGTGTATCTCATTATAAAGATAAACGGGACCAATAAATGTCACAAGCACAGAACTTAACACAACTCAAGAGAATTCAACTCTGCATAAATAGTCCAATAAAGAGGGATTTATCACTCTACATGTCATGAAGCCAAGCACCCCTACCCAAACTCTACCTCTACTTCTGTGACTTTGAAGTCAAAACTAATTACCAACATAGCCTTGTACTTGTGACTCAGTGTCACATGCAGTTAGTGGCCAGGTCCCTTTCAGGCAGGGGCCCAGTGTACATCAAAGTCCCACATCCAACACTGAGTCACAGACAGGGGAGCAGGGAAAGCACAGGGTGCTCAACCCAATTTTATGTTGTGAGCTATTTGGCACAGTTTGATAGTGCTGTTTAGTTTATTGGTTCAACTTGAAGACACTTTGAGCACCACATAGAGAGGCACTTAAACATGATGGATCTGCACTGTACACTCATATACATTTAGCATAGTCAGACAAGGTCAGCAAAAGTAAAAGTATATTATTGATTTGATGATTCAACTGGGTCTATTAGGGTAGACATATGTAATTAACCCTTTCAAAAAAACTTGATGCATTAATGTTTGGAACTTTTGTCTTTCCCCTGAAAAGGGTACCAGATTTTTTTAAAATCTATTAAGCCTTCATATTGATATTTTCTTTGAGACTGACATTTACAAGTTGATTAACAGATAATTATGGAGTAATTTCCTCTTCTAATCAATTATGTTGTTTTCATCACACATACTTATTCATCCCTTGTTAATCATGGGCTACATGCATACATCATGGCGTCGGTTGATACACTTCTTTAAGGCCCAGCATGATGCATGAAATGAATGCAGACTCGCCGAAGCTGTATTTATGCATCGCGACGAGAGAAGGCTTAGTATATTACAAAATTGTGTAGCCCTTCGAACCCTGTCTCTCCTCCACAAGGCCCATATTAGCGCTGTACCCAAAGCGGATATCAAGCCTTGTGGCGGGAGGTTCGCAGCATTCCGTGACGCGTGTCGTTGGCGGCGACTCTGGACAGTTAACCCTAAGTAGAGGGAATCGCAGCCCGACTGCCAAGATCAGGGCGTACCCCAGCACCCCCACACCACCCTGCAATAAAACCCCTTGTTTATTACCAACCCCCCAGGCAACCAGCCTGAGTCTTAGTACGGCTACAGGGCGTGGGAAACATCCAAGACTATGCTGGGAGAGTAGTTTATTGCTCCGGAGATGTTGTAGCGCGCAGGGCGGGAACCAGCTTGACCCAGTTTTACTCCACGTCTCCCCCAGCTCCCACAAGGTGGCACTGATGGTGGTTGCTCACGCACACCGACAAGTGACGTCACTTCCGGTCTCACCTCATCAAAATATCACAGGGGATAACGTGCCTGAGACACCTTCAGCTAACGCCTGTGTCGCGTCCAATCTTCAGGGATGTGTTTGAGTGATGGAGGGAGGGAATCAGTGGGAAAAAGGAGGAGTTTACATCTTAAAGTGTTCCCTGTAAATACTTTAACCCTTTAGGGACTACACAGTGTGTTAATGCACTATACCCCTGTGTTTATGATGCATCAATGCAGCATTGCGGCAACATCATGCCGACCCTGCAGGGGTATTGCGCCGCAAAATAACGTGCATGATGCACAAATGCAGTGTCGATGAGTGACTCACCGGTATTGCATTGGTGCATCATGTTGCCAAATGTTGCTTTGTAGTATCATGCTGTCCTAAAAGGGCTACAGATCTCCCAACTGACTAAGAGGAATGTGGCTAGAATGATTAAGTGTGAATCTAAGGCGTGATTCGCGTAATATGCGGACAATTTAGTTTGGGCTTCTTTTGCATGACAGGTTTCGTCAGTGCTACTTTAAATTTAGGAGATTGCCATGATACCTCGAGTTTTCACGTTCATTTCTAGTCATGATTTACCAACGCTGGCGTCTCACATAAGCTTGCTGTCATTTCGTCAGTACGACTTGCCAACCCTTTGGGAGTGTATCGACTCCATATTTGGTATGATACAAGATTGCAGCATAGTCAAATCATTCATTGTTGCATCATACCAACATATGTCACACTAAAGCACTACGATGCCTTTGAATGGTTAATTACCTCACATTTCCAATCTGTTTAGACAAATTTCAGAAAAGGTTGAGGCAGAGTCGGTGCACATTTAGATAACAAGAAATGAAGCATGCGAGTACTTCATGTCGGATAGACCATAAAGGCGGATACACTTCATGAACGTTCACATTTAAGCAAATTCTTTGTTGCTTAAAATTCATTCAATACCTTGTAAAGAACATTTTAAGCAGCTTTATGTGGCATTTACTGAAATCAAAGCTGCTTAAAGTGTAACTTTAAGCAGTCTAATCTTTGCTTAAACGCCAACGTTCACGCAATGATAGAATCCTACATGTTTCTGGATACAGTTGTACTCATAGAATTTGGCCTACAGCTACAGTGATCAATCAAAACGATCCCCAGGCCAAAGGATACAACACAGGCAGATAGAACTAACCAATCATGTGCTTTGTTCCATTGTGCTCTCGGTAGGGCATAATGTGGCTAATCATGTGTGGCGACACATTGGACCTTTGGTCCGACCCGGTGAAGGCCAATCAGCGCCTTCCTTACATCAGATGTCCTCAGCCAATGGGGTGCACTGTACTATGGGGAAACCAGCTTGGGTCAGACCAATAGCATTTCTTGTCCCACGAAGCAGGACTGGAGCTAGCCAATCATAGCCGGGCTATCAAGTAGCCGTATCCAGGTCTAGCCAATCACAGTCATCCTTACATGTAATCTCGGCGGCTGCAACCAATCAGAGAGAGTGTAACATAAAGCATTGCTTCAGGGCTTTTTATCCCAAGTGTGACATGTCTGGATATCAGACGGGGGAGGCAGGGAAAGCTGACAGAAGACATAGCAAATACAAATCAGGCTCCCTCTAGATATCAGTAACCTGCGCGATAAGAGAAATGTAATGGGAAACAAGCTGACAGGATAATACTACCTGTAGGAGTGCTGAAGCATGGTCATAATTATATTCAGCTCTTAACCCTTTAGGAACGGCATGATGCCTTGACTTGTTAACCCTTCAAGGAGGGATGTCACTAAAAAATGAAATTTGTCTGTATGATGCACCAATGCAGCCCCGGCGAGTAACTCGCTGGTGCTGCACCGGTGCATTGTGCAGACCCTACTGGAGTGTCTGAACCCTGCAGGGTTGTCATGATGCATGAATGCAGCTCTGGCGAGTTACTAGCATCATGCCGAGCACGGACATGATGCATTAAGGCATCATGCCGTCCTTTAAGGGTTAAGTGTTCAGCTAATATCATGATGCCGGCGAGTAACTCGTGAGTAATTTCCCGACACTGCATTGGTGCAGAGTCCTAGAGTTTCTTGATTCAGCTGTTATCTAGGATAAAAAGCAGCAACAACAACAACTCAAAAACCCCACTTTTGTAGATTGACCTTTCTGCACCAAATACACTCTAAGAAAAGTCTGTTACCTTTACACGCTATTTTTGCAGCGACTTTTAACACTCTTTTGTTTTGTAACAAACTATACGCTACTCAAAGTGTGCTGATCTCAATAGTGTATTACTCTGTTACGCTACTCAAAGTGTGTTACCCTTTAGATGTATGTTCTTGCAACACACATTTTTTTAGAGTGTAGTAATGGTCCAAGGTCCTTAGTACGAAACATACAGCATAAGGCATGAATAATTTATCATGTAGTTCTGCTCTTTTACACTGTGACATATTAATGAGCTGCGTTTAATATCCAAGTCTGACAAACACCTCATTGAACTAAGCCCAACTTCAATACAGGAAGAATTTTAACTCTTTTCTGCAAAATAGGTTCCAAGTACTATGCCCATTAGCATCATGTCGACCCATCGGGAATGTATGAGCTATGATGGGTTGGCATGAGTTTGAGTTGAGCATGATGCATAAATGCAACACTGGCAAGCTACTCGCCAAGGCTGCATTCATGCATCATGAGACAAAGTTAATGATGCATTAAAAAGTCAAATGTCTAGCCCTGAAAAAGGGAAACCCACTAAAATACCTCCCAAAGACCAACATGTGAATACCAAACTGTGGTTGCTATGGTAACCTGAAAAGGTGGCGCCGCCCGACGGCCGTGAGTGGAGTTGTCGTGTCTTATTTAAGTGCGGCCGGTACCGGGCTGAATAATTGATACACACTCAGAGGGGCCAGGAACCAGCGGCCATCTGTTTACGTCATCATAACGTGTGAAAAGATGGCCGCCCAAAATGGAGAAGTAATCCCGGCTTTCTCCGGCCGCACCCTATAAGTTATACCGCGTCTGGGTTATGACGATAAACCGGGATGATTGGTGAAAGTGACCATATTTGTTTTGATCTCACATGATTTAGGTTGGTACCGTACTCCCATACTGCATGATTAGTGAGCAACCAGCTGCCAGTGAGAATGGAGCCAAACCCATGCGAGAGCCACCCGTCCTACGATTCCCATGATAACCACACCTAGGGCGGATGTTTATGTTGCTCTGAATGAGAGCAGGGGCCCTCCAGGGTCTTTAGAATCACAGCTATCTTATATCCCCAATACTACAGCCATACACACAGAAAAAGAACTGACATTGTTGGACATGTTGTTTAGGATAATTTGTAAAGCACCACACTAGTCCCATTACTAGAAATGTGCAAACTCTTGCAACAAGTAAACAATGCTTCATATCTCTTCCCAATTGCTTACCCTTGGCAAAGAATGAATGCAGCCCTGGTCAGTTACTTCTAAAGGCTTCATTAGTGCATCATGATAAGTGTCCATGTTGTATCGCCAAATATAAACAGTGAGTATAACGACAAACATCATATTGCAAAAAGCGAAAGAAAAATGCAGCAGAAGATAGTCAATTTCATTTAATTGGGATTTTTTAAACTTCAACTTCAAATCTAATCATCTAAATTATGGAATTAGATCAGTTGACCATATTCAGGCATTTCCAAAATCCATCACTAAACTGCCCCCTTAAATACATTGTCAGGGGCAAACAGCTACCGGAAGTGGTTTGTAATGACGTCACAGAGACGATGTCTTCATGTCAGCCAGGTGACCTTGGCGGTGACCTTCACACCCCATTCCTCCCTAGAGGGGTGTGTGAATTGACCCAATTGCCTGAGGGTGGGAGGGGTATGTGTGACCCCCCTACAGCACATTGGTTGGTGGATCAATGTCAAACTGCTGTCAGGGCTTCCACCACAGGATTTAGGTCTCACACGACAAAATGCCTCCGCTACACATATCTTCACCCTTTAAGGATGCATGTAGCTAAAAGTTGACTTTGGTTTTCATGATAAGCATATTTCTAGAAAAATAAAATTTGCCTAAAGCTGATGAGAAGAAATGAGGTTAATCAACTTTAAGTTTTATTTGAAGTTGCTTAAATCGGATAGTCCATGCAGTATAAGATATTTTCCCTAAAGGTCTATTTACAACCCACAAACAACCACTGCCCACCGACCCCCTTTACACCCAATATGGTCCCCTTATCTGGGCCTGCCCCCAACCCTGCCCACCTAATTTGCATAGATGACATGTGGTGGACACGTGACCGGAAACACGTGATGGTGGTCACCTGACACCTCCCAGAACCCCCTGAATATAGCTGTCACGTCACGTGCCCTGGTTCTGGGACGCCGCTCTATGGAAGGTCACAAGCTGTCCTTTAACCCTTTAAGGACCGCGTGATACTTCAATGCATCTTGCCTTTTATCAGCATGATGCATTAGTGCAGCCCTACTGAGGAGCTCACCAGTGCTTCATTTATGCATCATACCGACCCCTCAGGAGTGTATCAACCTCAAACCTAAAGCCGGCATGTAGCCCGGACAAGTCCCTCAACCGGGTTCCATTCATGCATCATGACAACCAAGGGCATTATGCATCCCTTAAAGGGTTAAGAGGGTTGACAATGATCAGGAGAGCCTCGATAAGACCAAATAAGGGGGCATCCTGTAAATATATAGTTACTCTAATATGCCACGTAGGTCGGCCCTCTTTTGATAGGGTCGGTCGGGTGACCTGAAACATACCTTTTTTCACCGTATAGACTGGTGAATAAGAGGTATTCGCCAGGACTACCTTCTCCGATGTACCATGCCGACAAAAGTGGATAATACAAGACTATTCTGCCCTTAAAGGGTTAAGAGTAACCATTTGTAACATTAATTAAGGGTGTGTGAGTCTAAATTCGTTTGATTTCAAAGATCTCCTCATTCATGGGAATGTGTTCTGATTTAGTCCTTCTGATAATAGGAGATAATATCGTCTATTTTAAACTGCTGATCCATCGAGAACGTCACCTATGTAGAATCAGCTGATTTAAATTTCGGTTTCTTTTTTTGATCTCATGCTTTAACTGCACGATATAGTACTATTTATCAGACTTTTCTGTTTCCGCGTTGTAATTCTGCATCGCGGATGAATCACCTGTCACTGTTTGACACTCGGTGAATGGTCCTGTATAGTTATGAATATAAATTGCACATGTATGCAAGCATTTTGATTTATCGCGTGCCGAACATTTATATGGCCTCTCATATGTGAATTTTGTTTTATCTTATTTACTTCGACATTTATTTTCAAATGCTAGCCTGGCCTGTTCCTGACATAAATATAACAGCCATTGGCCATTTCGAATATGCAATTAAAACGAGAAAATCATTTTGATTGAGCGGCGATGGAAATCGCTTTGGCTAATATCGACCAGACTTTTTGTGTCCTTTTCTGTTGGCCTTGTCCCTAGGTGCTGGAAGGGATGACTGATTATACTCCAGTAGTGTAGGACTGTACAGAACGGTGTTACAGACCCAGTAGTGTTTATATAATCATATATATCTATGTATGTATGTATATATATATAATGTATATATAATATATGTTTGTATATATATATATATATATATATATATATATATATATATATATATATATATATGTATATATATGTGTGTGTATCAATTGTATATATTTATTCATTTATTTATTTATTTATTTATTTCATGGTGAATACGGCACTTCTATTGACTTAACCAAGGAAGGCTCTATTTCACACACACACACACCCCCCTGTGAAATAACCCTTGCCCATATTTCACGGTCTGTCAAATCATTAAAATTGGTGATTTAACCACTATTAAGTAGCTTTTTCAGATCAATTAGGTGTAATTTTGACGAATATTGTTAATATTGACATACAATGAATACAAAGGAGCACCCGTAGAGTTCCCCACCCAGTACAGGGTCATTTCACGAGGCAAAGCAGGATTGTTCTATGAAATCTAACTAAACTAGAGAATCTCAGATGTTTAAAAATGTACCTAATTTTGCCTGAGATACCTGCCTTAGTAAAGCAGTCCTTTTCCTGCAGTACTGTTCTATTTATTAGGTGCCGCGTTTCATCAAAAGGAACCGAAGCTGCACCCACCATCTTGGATCTGCCACAGTGTGACCTTGACCTTAGTGACCTCATCAATTATGCAGAGGCCAAGGTCAGGGGTGGGTGGCATTGGCCAGGGAATACAAAGGCATCGCCAGGAGGAGGAAATATAAAAGAAAATACAAACTGCGGCATAAGACCTTTGTGGAAGATGGAAGTTGACGCGAGCAGATTCTATTTGCAGCTATAGTAGCCCAATCCGCTGTTCTACGTATTTAGTTTTCCGTTCCAAATTCAAAGAGTAGCTGAATAGATTTTCAATACCTGCTTATATACCTCACCTAGCACGTTAGTAATCAGCATTTGATTACTTAAATATCAGTGAAATGTTACCATATTTTAGGTAATGAAAGGAAATGCAAGTAAAAAATAGATGTCGAGAATATATTCCACATTGAAATAAGATGTGTAAGAATAAAGAGGAAATATGCCATTTTATAGCGTCATTCTTCTGCCATATTTCTTTCGAGGCCGTGATAAGTAGTGTGAGGAGGGGCATACACTATCGTAGTGAGTGGAGGTAAAATAAATTTAATGTTTATAAACATTAGAGTCATTATACAGGTATATAAATATACAGGTATATAAATATACCTGTATAATGACTCTAATCGTATCTAGTCTTGGATACATTTTGTAAATGTCTTGTCATAGACATACATTGTCTGTTTAAATCCAGCCCTTCATTCTAATACTGGGCACACAGAGCTATAACTATGAGTATCATAGTCGATTTTCACACTTGTGAGAAGATACACTTGGCCTTTATAAAGCACATTATAAATATTCATGGATACATCTGAAATTTTCCCAGACTAATAATATGAAACTTATTGATATCATTTGTACATTTCTGAGCGATTTTAGCGTTGCATGGGGAGGAGGTGTTGACAATGTATCACTAGTGTGTTGGGGGCCTGGTTATGTTTGGGGCTGTATTGCATGGTGGGTGGCAAAGAGGTGGTTATAGGTGGGGGATGGGGGTTGTTTGGTGGGGGTGGGGAGTTATGCTCTGAGGACCTTTCATCATCAATATCCATAAAACCTACATAAATGTCCTCCACACCCCATTCTTATACCCGCCACCCGCCGAGGTCACCACACAGTTGGCGCACTCTCCCCGCAGAGTCTACGCACCCGCAGACCACACTCTGCCTTAATTTGCTGGCCATGGTGGGACATCAGTCATTTATCTACATCGTTCAGTAACCAGGACTGCATAATGCCTCAATGCTTCAACTTATTTTTCCGTCATGATGCACTAATGCAGCACCAGTCTTGTCAAAATCGCATTTAGCGCATCAAGCCGAATAATACCCCTGAATCTGTTCACTAATTCAATTGCATTGCAGCATGATTTGTCCATGAGAAGGCCAAATTAGAGAGAACAAAAGAAATTGCCGGACTGTATTTTACATACATGGCTGTATGCAGATGCGGTCCTCTGAGCACACTCTTCTACTGTAAGTGTAAGTCAGATATGATATGTGTGACTAGTTGCATCGGTGTTATAAGCCTTGGAAAATGGTAATTATCCACGACTGGCACCTTGGACTATTATCCTGTCCTTGACTTATAACATGTATACAACAAGTCACTTGTATCATATCTAATACTTAAACTATTTTAAAGGCAAAGTGGACCAACTGCTTGCATGGGTGTATGAAATTGAATTCTCAGCCATTACAATCACTCTCCCAACACCTTGGTAACAGAATAGACAAGCTCAGGGAGTGAATACATTATGGACAATGTGCTTGGAGAGTGGTGATGTGTGACACGCATGCGTAAGGATCAGAGGTTTCCGTGGTTATGAATTCCCGACGCAAAATGGACGGTGACGGGTTGACACCCAACCCGGGAGCGATTACTCGCAGCATGGAGGACACTTAATCTGCATGTTAATGACGTACCAGGGCACGGAATGCACTCAGCCACCTGCCTCCGGGCGGCATGATGCATCAATGCAGCCCTGGCGAATGGCGAGTAGCGAGTAATTCACCAGCGCTGCATTCATGCATCATACCGACTCTTCGAGAGTGAATCGATCCAATAGGGTCGGCATAATGCACGAATGAATGCAGCCTTGGGTAATTATTACTTGCTAGGACTGCATTTATGGATTATTACGTCAAAGGGCGTAGCACATTAAAGCACTCTGCAGCCCTCAAAGGGCTACTGATGTATTGGAGCCGAGCAGAGCAGTGGAATGCACTCAAGCACCTGCTCCAAATACTCGGGTAAAGATTCATTAAAAAAGCGGGAAATCTCAATTCAGTTTTACACTGCCACAATCCGCTTGTTATTATGTGACCTGCACTGGCAAATAGGGCCTTAGTTCACCCTACACTAAGGGCCCTTTTCACAGATTCATAGATTCTCGTGTTTTTAGCCTTTTTTTTGTTCAATTTTAGGGTATCCAGAGAGGCTGGCTAGTCCTTTCATGTTTAAAAAAAAAAGGAAAACTTTTTTTTTTCGAATCCAACCTATTGACCCTACATTTTCTTCCCCTATTACCTGAAACATACCTTCTTTGTTTTTGCCTCAGTCATGGTATTACACTGCATAGAAAGTCAGATTTAAGCAAATTTAAGAGGCAATTTAAAGTTGATTAACGTCCTTCTTTAGTGAGCTTGAAGTAATTTTAAGCAACTTTAATGCAGGAAAAACTATTTTTTGCTTACAGCTGCTTAAAGAAGACCATTAATCAGCTTTAATTGTTGCTTAAAGTTGCTTAAATCGGATTGTCCATACAGTTATCGAGAGGTCACATTTTCTTTTCTCTTTTCACAGATGTTCCATGGCTATTTACTGGCCAAATGGGAGGACTGAAAAGTACGCTGGCGACCCGCCCGTGCCAAATTACTTCATAGAAACCACTGAACCAATATACTTACCTTGATGAAATTGTCAATGATACTATTTCTTTAGATATATTGATTCTGACAGACCCATTCTAAACTTAACTGTACACCTTAGTATATACTTATTGTATTCTACATCACAGATATCTAACTTGACTTGATTAATGTATAAATGTGTTTATAAATGCTATGGCTCTTCTGCAAGATTCATCCTGGTCAAATGTCTACCATGTTATTACAAGTTCCTTCATCCCTCAGACCCCATAAATTCTATGCTGTTGCAGGAAATAGTTAAATGTCCCCAGTTGTAAAATTTAATGCCAGTCAGTTTATTGGTAATGGAAGATATATGAAGCCCAGGCAGAGTGAAAGTAATATCACATAGAATACACTTTTATAATAACTACAGTGCTGAGAGAAAATGGTTTATAAATGGCTTGAAACCATCTGCCCACGCATAGCAACCCCCCCCCCCCTCCACTTCTCCATTAGCCTGGTGTTGGAGACCTGTGCAACTGCTAAGTGTATCAATCCTTCTCAAAGTTGTAACTACACTTAGTAGTCATCATTTAGTTCTCCGAATTCCCATATCAATGCCATTAAGGTGGGTCGCTACCCTTTGTTCAAAGATAAGAGAATGTCCCTATTTTTCCTACATGCAGTCTAAATCATATAGAATCTAAAGTGTAGGAACATATATTTACATGCTATGTATGTCTACCATATATTGCCTGAATACTTAAGTGATTGAAATATAACTAACCCCCGGATTTACACATTTGTGGAGCTACCTTTTATGAGAAGTAGTACATTTGCTATGTAAGTCACCCTCCACTGTACCTGGATCCCCACCACCTACACTTTAGCAGGGTGAGTTATTCATGGTCCAACCAACTGCATGGTGAGAGAGGGCACTCTTGTCCTGCCGAAACACCCTACCTTTTGCAAAGAAACATCTATTTGAAAGGGTTCTAGTGGGGCTATAATTACAGATTCTTTGACATTCTCTTAGTTAAGATCTCCCCTTTAGAGTCGCATGAAAAAAAAACACTTTTTTTGAAATATATAAACATAGCCTGAACACCCTACACCTTGCACTATTTTGATAACTTCCCAGTGGTTTCAATGACATACACAGCATGAACATTGGCATTTCAGCAAAGCTTTTATTGCTGAAAGTCGCTATTTATGCTTTAAGTTCAGTAAATTCCATATATATAAAATGTTCCGGAAAAGTCATAATGACATTTAAGCGGCTTTAAATGGCGTTTAAAGATTACAGATGCTTAAAGTGTGACTTTAAGCAGTTTGCCTTTTGCCTAAATGCCAATATTTATGCAGTGAGAGTAAGAAATTGGATGTTTCTATACAGAGGATGGCTCTCTCTAGTTATCACATATAATCAATTCAATTCAGTTCAATTTGACATGAGTTTATTCTGGAATCTCAAAAAATATAAAAGTACATAGGATTATATTTGTTTCAATCGGATCACAGAAGAGGTTGATACTTATAATGACAATATTAGTTACATGTATCAGTAGGCATTGTTTTTTAAATTAGCAGTATTTTGATAGTTAGAAGTTGAATGGTTGACTAGTAAGTGTAGTCTCTCAAGCTAGCAGTATTGATACAGTTTTTGTTTCACAAGCACCCCCCCCCCCACCCGCCCATCCCGGGCTACATGATATCAGCCCTAGCGTGTACCTAATTAATAGACAATCATCCCACCACCATTGTTTATAACTATAATCTTAATTAATCGCACCACGCATGCGCGGCGCAGCTATAATCTTAATCAGGGCGACATTAACGCCACCTAGATCCCCTTTTGGGTACTATGTAATGGTGACTGTTGCCATGGTTACCAGTGAGGCCCGGATTAGGTGGAGATAGTACGATAAATCCCGCCCGGATATTAGCACGTATAGGGTGTGAGGAACGGAGGGACGGGCCGAAGGGACTTTAGTCCTCTAAGGGCTGCATAGTGCTTTAATGCCACTAAGTCACTTGTAGTTGTGATGAATGAATGCAGCCATGGTAAGTCACTTGCCAGGGCTGCATTCATACTGACCCTATACAGGGTTGATACACTCCCATGGGTCATGGGTATGATGTATGAATGCAGCCTTGAAGAGTGGACTCACCTGGGCTGCGTCCATGCACTATGTCAACAAAGGGCATATCGCGTTAAAGTGCTACGCGGCCCTTAACAGGTTAGAAACAGTCCGTCACTAAGTGCCACTTGACATGTGGCGCTCGGCTAGAATCGCTACTTTCATTAGCTCTACGGTTTTAATTAAGAGATTTTAAGCGTCGTCATTGAATTTCTTATTAGTGTCAGTGGGCAATTAGTGCCATTTTTCATACCCGGTTGCATGAGATTTTTTTCGGTAGAAATAATTTATATTGAGGTATCGGTTAGGGGAAGGAAGTGTGGGAACGGCGGCAAAGAGGAGGGGAAGGGGGAGGGGAGGGAAGGGTATGGAAGGGAAAGGGAATGTAAAGGAGGGACAAGAAGGAAGGGAAGGGGAGGGAAGGGGACGGAAGGGGAGGGAATGAGAGGGGAGGGGGCAGGAGGTTGGGAAGGGGAGGGAAAGGGAGGAAGGGAAAGGGAAGGAAGGCAGAAAAGGAGTGAAGTAGAGAGGGGCAAGGACCCATACAATGGTGTATGTAGGCAGGGGGGCAGGGAAGGGCTCTCAGTAACGAAGGGGGGGGCGAAATTGAGAGAATTAAGTTCCAGGAAAAAAATTGTCAACAGCTAAAATATGACTTCAAAGACAATAGACTTTTCAATAGTTAAATATTCTATGTATGACTGCTTCTATACCACGACACACTAGTCGGCGACCGAGAAGACACTAATCTTGATTATTGCCAGTATATGGCTAATGTATACATCTCCTGTTCTAACCTACCACTAAGAATTAATGTCCTGGGAGAGTGATACCCTTTGTGAAGGTATGAACCAATCAGAGACGTTTATTACAGGGAGATCTCGGACTAAACAAGGAACTTCCTGTTATTAGGAGCATGTTTCCATTGCCAATATTGCCCATCCTCTCTATATTTAATATTAGTTATAAGGAACAGTGCTTATCAGAAGCGAATTTTCCTTGCCCAATGGCCCTCTTTGTAACGAGATTTCACTGTACTACACTTGGGTCTCCAGCAGACTTGGCATAAATCGTCAACCCATTGGTGATCCAAAAACAGAAATACAAAAACCGCCCAGGAGGCAACTCTTATTAGGCTTTTCCTCCTACTTCATAACACAGGAGAGATAATTATTATTTCTTTCAACAATAATACCTGACTTTTTCAGTCATTCAAAGAAGTTAACCCTTTAACCCTTTAAGGACTCATGTCAATAAAAGATGACATTTGATGCATCAATGCAGCCCAGGTGAGTAACTCTCCGGTGCTGCATTGGTGCATTATGCGGACCCTTCGGGAGTGTCTCAACCTCATATGGTCGGCATGATGCTTGAATGCAGCACTGGCGAGTTACTCGCCAGGGCTGCATTCATGCATCATGATGACCAAGGGCATGATGCATAAAGGCATGATGCAGTTAAAGGGTTTCAGTCTCCTGCTATGCTGGTTAGGCTTAGGAGAGATGGAGGTTAGATGGGAAGACGCACGACCTAAGACGATGCTTCACGCCGAGACAAACAGTTAGCTTTAACAGGGGTCTGTTCGTTAACATTCCGATAGATCTAAACATTTAGCAGAGACCTGTTTCATTTAATATTACTTTCTTTTCTCATTAAACCCCGGGCCACCGTATATAAAGGGCTGAGTACCTGTCATGCCTGCACTCAAACTGTTGATGTCGGATCAGCAAGTTCTATGCCTTTAAGGGAGTGGTCACTTTTTTAGCAACAAGGGGGGGTCGGTGGATTTTCACGTGAGCGGGTTGGAATTCTTTTGGTCCCCCCCTGCGAGAAGTGTTGAAATTCTTTCAGTCCCCCCTCCAGGCAGGTTGAAATTGAGCGCGGCCAACCTCTTTGAGCTATAATAACGTGCGGGCTTTTCCACTAAAAAGGGGTGTAATTCTTTGGTCCCCCCTCCTTCAAGGGGTCCAAATTTCTTCCCTCCCAGATCCACCACCCACCCCCCCCCACCCCCATTCTAGACTCGGCCCTACTTTATATATAAATATTGTCTATGTAACTTGGTTGACTGAAACACACATTTCTGGCTATACCTTTATACCTTAGTTACATTTTCTAACCAGCAAGACAATATTTCTTGACCTATTTTTTAAATGCAGTCCATTTCTTAAAACTCAATGTTGGCTAACCATATTCAAGTTTAATTTAAGTGCTAGATGGCGATCTGAACAGGTATACTATAGTACACTTCTGTCACTTTAAATACATGGTCGTTATCAACATTTAAAATATTGTTTATATAAATACTAACAGTAGAACAGCACCCAGAAGACATTCACACACAGCAGACGACAATTTGCCTCACTGAGCGTTCTCTGGGCGTCCACCAAGTGTCCCCCTTGTGGCGTAACGACCCTCTCACCAACCAGACGACTTTCCTCTCAGTTTTGGCGCCAAAAGTGAAGAAAGAAGAGATCCTGAGTAATGAAGACTCCACGCATGGATCTAACACCTCCCCCCACCCCTCCAAGGCCTTTAATGGGATGATCCAGTCCCCTATCCACACCCCCTTCAAGCCCAGTGATGGGATGATCCCTGCTCCTGTGAGGCGATAAGAGGAATTAATCCGTGGGGAGGACATTTGAGAACGACAAGTTATCCCGCCAAAAATCAACCCGATTTTCCGAATTAAACCTTTAAGGCCCGCATAGTGCACTGTTCAATGTGCTGTGGCGTTGGTTGTCATGATGCATGAATGCAGCCTTTGTAGGAGAATGCATCATGCCGACCAAAAGGGGGTGATACACTCCCGAAGAATGCATGAATAGAGCAATTATGCATCATGATGATAAAGCATAATGCATTAAACCCCCCACCTCCTCTATAAAAGCCGAGAGTGCCGGTCCTCGCTCAGCTCTGACTGTAACTGGAGGGGCAGCAAGTGTTTCACCTTCAACCCTTTAAGGACGGATGTCGCTAAAACATGACATTTGTCGTCATGATGCACCAATACAGCACCGGCAAGTAACTCGTTAGTGTTGCATTGGTGCATCATGCCGACCCTTCAGGAGTGTCCCAACCTCATAAGGTCGGCATGATGCATGAATGCAGCACTGGCGAGTTACTCGCCAGGGCTGCATTCATGCATCATGACGACCAAGGGCATGATGAATGAATGCATTATGCCGTCCTTGAAGGGTTAAAGTGATGGGCGGCCCTTAAAGGGTTAAATCAGGGAATCCAGATTTGGCGGTGACTGAGGTGCCTGGCTGTGGAGATCTTCTGAGGACGATCCGGGATCAGCTCATGGAAGCCACCACAGACTGGGACTGGGGATGCGGACACAGGGGGGAAACATTTAACCCTGGAAGGGGGAGGGGGGCACTCTACCATGTATTTGATAACCACTGCAACACAACTCTGAAAAACAGTGGCGGTGAATTTCCATTAGATGCCAAAAAGGGGGACAGTCAAAGGGAACGGCCCGGATGAGTAGGCCGGTTAAAATTATAATATTTAATTGAGAAAGTGTTTTTGCTAAAAGGGTTGAATAAAATGAGACCTAGACTTGTAATAGCACAGTTCAAGTACAGGTTATCCTCATACTTAGGCTGGTCAAATATCCCAACCTCTGGAAAGAAGGGTGGTCAAATCTCCCAACCTCTGAAAAGTAGAGCGGTCAAATCTTTTCCGAAAAGTAGGGCGGAAGGGCAGTTTTGGGGACTTAAATAATGCTTTCTTTATTCCGACCTACCTACCGTGATGTTTGATCATATTGACTGGAAATCCCAGAAACGATCCCTCAGTTGGTATAGCAGATGTAATTGGTGTGGAATTGTTCTCATGACCACAATGTTTACACTGACACTAGAAATCGCGTGAGACCTTGGTTCTGCTCTCGCCATTTAGGTTGTTTCTTGCAAGCTATGGTATGTAGGTGTCTGGTCCCTACCTAAATCTCATGAGATATTCCAAGGTCAGAACTAAGATGACCGCGCCTGTAGAGAAGACGGGAATATCGCTATATAGCTGTGTAGTCTATAGAAAGTAGGGACAAGAAGCAGGGTTAGTGAGTAGTATATGGACATGTCACTTTGGTGCTGGGTTATGGTCATATCCTCTGGTTCGTTTTGCACCGTTTTTCGAAGCACTGGTCATCAGGTATGTAATGGATAGACTATGGTTATGATAAGCTAGCTTATAGGATGCCTGCCACTATACAGTAGTTATATATTGAGCCTCACATAATCATTGTCTGTGTGTTGTAAACCACAGCTGTAAGGTTATGTGAGGGTAAGTGGAAATAATCAAGATGTGAAGTCCATTGTTCTACTCCTCCACAATGGTTTGAATCATATTTAACCCACGGTGGACGGCTGAGATAAAGGCTTAACACCTGGGTTATTTCGCATACCCTAGGGTTAAGTCAGATAGCCGCTACCTGGCCAGGGTTCTTCCACATACCCACTGCCCACTGGTCAACGACTTGGTGTATCGCACCTCGTCTCGACCTTGTGGGGCAGTGGTTATATGGAAGAACCCAGGTGTAGGCTATCTTATATGTAACGATGCATCTGTTTGATAATATAAGAATGTGTCAACCTTGACTATGGACTGCTGTTGACTGGAATGAGCTAAATGCTCGATCTCAGCATACCTTTCGATTAGACTCATGCGATGGACAAACACGTCTAAGCTGATATCACTTTTTTCAAGCCCCAATCCTGCATCTTGTAGATAACTTAGAATAACCAGAATGATAACCAATGATTTTAAAGCAACCTGGTTCCTACTAGCATGGAGTCTCCTTTCCCTTCTATATTTTTTTTTTACATCGCTCCTGATATTTTCACGGACCCCTAAAGAACCGCATAGTGATTTAATATGTTATGCCCTTTGTAGGCATGCTCCATTAATGCAGCCCTGGTGAGTACTTCACCAGGGCTGCATTCAAGCATCATGCCAATCCTATTAGGTTGATACACTCCCAATGGGTAGGCATGATGCATGAATACAGCCCTGACAGGCTAGTCGCCTGGGCTGCATTCAGGACTACAATGGATATTAAAGCGCTATGCAGCCCGTAGAGGGTTAAAGTCGCGTGGTTGTCACGTGTTCCATCATGGTGGCACACAGTGCGTGCCAGTTACCAGCTCCGACCCCGCCGCCGCTCGCAGCGCCCTCTAGAAAATAGAAAATCTCTGAGATGTAATACATCACCCAGTTACCATAGCAACAGGCAATGGAACAATCTTGCCCCCAACCAGCCTCCCAGCCTCCACCTCGGCTCAGTGCCGTACACAACCCCCCCCCCCCCCTCCCCCCCACACACACACACCTCCCCACCTTCCAGTTGCAGCCTGGTGCTCATACTGAGACCTACACCGTCTCCATTCTGTACCGAGAGACGGCGCCACCCGTCGAGGACGAGTCACTCTCTGTACGGATACTGCCATCTTTATCCACTGGATAATGCATGGTTATATACACAGTAGGATTGATGTCTGGATCAAGACTATGCTCGGAGATTGACACCTTGGTTAGAGATTTGAAGGCTGCAGAGAGGCCTTCTGATGACTCCCTCTGCTGCAGAATGTACTACACCCTAGCCCTTCTCTATACTCACTCCTTATAACCCTCCTTACTAATATTGCCCTTTTCTTTCCTATAGCTTTTTTTTCTACCTTTCCTCTTGCCTACCATTCTTCCTGCATGTTTTTTTTCTGTTTGCCTGCATTCTTGCATGCCTCCCTTCTTCCATATCCTTCCTCTAGTCTATCTCTGCTCTTGCATATTTCTCTTCTCCCATCTCCCTCTTCTTTTCTATCCTTCTATCTCGAAAGAAATTGTGATACAAAACGTACAATAACTCATAGATGTGGAATAGGTCATGTCAGTTTACTCATTGATGTTATTTCATGGTGAATACGGCACTCCCATTGACTTAACCAAGGAAGGCCGTATTTAACATCCCCCGTGAAATAATCCTTGCCATATTTAACAGCCTATCAAATCATCAAAATTGTTGATTTAACCACAGTAAATGAGCTTTTTCAGAGCAAATAAATGGAATTCTGATAAACATTGTTAATAAGGACATGAAATAAACACAAAGCAGCACGAGTAGAGGTCCTCACTGAGGGTCATTTCGTGAAATAACCCTCAGTGAGGACCTCTACTCGTGCACCTTTGTCTAGTTATCACACAATTTAGAATAGTGATTATTATAAAGCTTATTATAGAGTCTTTTGTATTCTTCTGACTACATCTGCCTCCTGTGTGATCTCATTCCACAAACAATAAACACAGGTAATGTAGTTGAAGTATACTGTAAACGTAGATATTTTCACACATGTATACTTTTGCGAATTTGCTTAAAATACAGTTTCACGTGTCTAAATTCGCGGATTTCCAAATTTGCAAAAATATGTACAGCGCGAAATATAATACGTTTACAGTAGTCATTAGGAGAAGGGATAGGTACAGAGAAGTAAAAATGAAAAAGTAAATGAGAAGGATTTATTTTTAAAAAAAGGAATAGTGGCTCGATGAAGAATGTATTGCTTTATTGTGTTATGCCCTTTGTTGTTATCATGCTAGAATACAGTCCTGGGGGTGACTGTTTGACTAGCCAGTGCTTAATCTGAAAGTGTTTCTCTCAGGGTTCTATGCAATATATGCTATGGGGGAATTGTAACTAAACTAATCAAGCCTGACCATGTAGCAGTGTTCCCCGTCGTTTGATTTCTCTGGTTGGGACATATTATTATTGGCACTTCACCGTGTGTAGTACCCCAATTTCTATACCCCGGGTCGAATATAGGGAGTTATCTGATAGACTCATCCTTATATCACAAGAAGCAAGCCATTCTGAGTTTTCAGGAAAGAAAGTTATTTTCAAAAGTGAAAATATCAATGTTTCAATAGTATTCACAGTTTTATTTGTACATGAAAGTCTCTCCTGTTATTCACCCATGTACTTGGTGGTGGAAGGTACAGTTGGTACTGCAGCTCTAGCCCTTTGAGGACAGCATGATACCTCCAGGCTCCCAGTGCCAGCGAGTAACTCCCATGCACCGCATTGCTGCAGAGCGTTTACCCTTTGTGAGTGTATCAGACCTGTGGGATCGCCATAATATACGAATGCAGAACTGGCGAGTTACTCATCAGAGCTGCATTCATGCAGCTTGATGATGATAAAAGGGCGTAAAGTATTAAAGCACTATGCGGCTCTTAAGGGGATAACTTTACGATGGTGGATTAGGGCTTGGAGGACCAGGGCAGGTGCTTGGCGGGATGAGGTAGGGGGGATTATATCAGTAAGGGGTGGGGTATGGGGGGGGGGGGTATGGTGGTGAAATAGTGGTGGTGGCTGCTATGCCGCGAGACGCATGGGATGACTGAATGGTAGTGACGTTAGGAGCCCGCTACCCCCACACTGTCCCGTTGCTAGGGCGCCATATTGGTTGCTAAGGCGCCATACTGGCTGTCAGAGCAGTGAATGGAGGCGCGATGAAGAAATAGCCGACGTCGACATCGGGTCAATTACCCACCAGCCCAAACCCTGTAAATCACGTCCGCGGATAGGCAGTCCCGCACTTTCTTTTTCGCGTCTTTCATTTCTTCTTTTAACCTGCTCCCCCACTCGTTCCCCACGACCGCCGCTGTCCGCCATTTTCTTTCTCGCGCCTGCGTGAAAGGCGGCTCTCGACTCATTACTTCCGGTACCCATAATGCAGCTCTGCGGCATGGCATATCCCATAATACCCGGCGTGACTGGCCGAGTCTCGACCGGATACGGGACAGGGTGCGCGCACATACTAATCTGCATATACCTCTGGACACTCTAAATAAGGCGTATTGGGACAACAACAATGGCTGAGCGAGGTGGGGCACCACATATATATTGAAATAAACCACACAATTTTCAACTGTAAGAATTCACCCACATAACCTTCCTTACCTTTACCCTAGACTGGAGCTGGTAGATTTGTCAAGTCATTTTATCTTAAAATAGGGCCACAAAAAAGAAAGGTTTGTTCCAGGTAATATGGGAGGAAAATGTAGGTTTGAAAAAAAAAATTAAACATAAATGTACAGCCCAACTTTTTTGAATACCCTGAAATTGACCAAAAAAGGGTAAAAACACTAAAAATGTTTACAAAATTACATAAAATAAACGGCCCTGGTTTGATAGGGTCAGTCGGGTGACATGAAACAAACCTTTTTTTTGGCCTAGATAGATGGTAACCTCTTCTTCATATCACAAGAAGACCACCCTATTATAGCGGATTGACTAAGCACACCTGCGCTTATAAATTTTGGTTGTACCATTTACCCTGCGCTTATTTAAGATACAAAAATTACCTTAAAGTGACACGGTCCGTTTTTTTTTAATATTTTGAATTCCAATTAAATGTGTTCGAGATGTTATTACATTATCATATTTGGAGGATGGGGCACAGTAACATAGTCTAGATGAGCAATAAGAGCCAATTTAGAGGGTCCCATGAGCACAGATAAAGTCGTTCATAGTGTATTTTCAATGGGTGGAATTATAGTGCGCACTCCAAAGTTCTTGAATCGAGCATAAAACTGAAAATATAATTGGATGGGTTCTAAGCTGAATTCTAGGGAATAATGTTTGATGTAGGCAAAGTAGGTAAGACACGAATTATGCCAGTATGGAACATTCTGGTTCAGCTTTAACCAAATCGACTTTTGAGACCTAATCATCGGACTATGCTACCTTCATTGCCATTTTCTCAAGATGATTTATCTTATTTTCTTGACATGGGAAAATTATTTTTGGCTGTGTAGTTTCCTTGTGAACTTCAATAGGATTACTTGTCGAATTACTTGTCAGATTACCCGTCGAATTACTGAGTCAGTCTATATTACTGGGGCAATGGAGACAATGTCTCACTCTCTATCACAGAAAATTGCCTTTTCACAAGCATAAAAAATAAACATTTACTTGAAGTCTAAACTCAAAAGCCATCTCCCCTTCTCTGAGGCTAATGTCATTCTGCAGCGAGAGATGGTGCCATCAGTCGAGGTCAATTACCTCTCTGTAGGGATACAACTATTGTTATCCATCCCAAGATATTGTCCAACCATTCATGCAGTTAGATTTTGAGTCTGTTAGGAGAGTGATTCCTCTTTTAGAGATTTGAATCACACAGAGATCACTTCGGATGACTTCCTCTGCTGCAGAATGGTCGAAAAGCCAGAACAGCCATGCACCTTTACAGCGCTCAGCAGATGGGGGCCAGGTTCGCCAGCCCTATTTATAAAATCGGTGTTGTCAGACCTAAATGTCACTTAACATTCCCCGCCACCAGCAGAGGGCGTCCCCGGGGGGCCGGAAGTACCGCGCCCACATCCCCTCTGTCACCTAGCGGAGATTTATGTCAGGAATTCAAAAAGAAAAGTCAGAGCACTGGAAGACTGGGAGGAAGAGAGGACTGGTAAAGAGGGAATTTGGGAGAGGGGAGGGAGGGAGGGAGGGAGGGAGGGATGGAGGGAGGGAGGGAGGGAGGGAGGGACAAACGAACGGAGGGCTGGGATATAAGGAGGGAGGGAGGGAGGGCTGGCAAGTAAGGAGGGAGAGCTGGGAAGGAAGGAATCTGTAAAGTAGACAGGGAGAAACAGTGTGAGGTAAAAAACAGGGCGCGAACAAGATGGGGAGGAGGGAGGGAGAAAGGAGGGAGAAAAGGAGGGAGGGAAGGGAAGGACAAACAGAGGCAGTCATCCAGGGTAGGCAATTAGAGGAGGACAGAGGGGAGGCAGGGTGCAAGATGGGGGAGAGCAAAGGGAAAATGGGGAGGGGGGCAGGAAGAGGGGTGTAGGTAGGCACAATGATAAGCAGGGCCAGGAATAAGGACACAGGAAGGCAGGGAAGAGCCATGGGGGTAGGAAAGGGGGTAGACAGGCAGGCATGAATAGAGTGTGGTAATTTCCTCCATGTTTCCTGCAGTGTATGACCCACACAATAATAACCATCAAACACTTCTATTTAAGCCTCAAAACATCTGGGCACACCTGCACGTGCCAGGCTTTATTGCCGAACCACAGCTCCCATCCATAACACCCCGACCCTGTAAGAGACGCATAGCGCTTTAACGCATCATGGCCTTTGTCATCATGATACATGAATGCAGTCCTCACCTGTGCTGCATTCATGCATCATACTGATTCTACAGGATTGATACACTCCTGTGGGGTTGGAAGGATGCATGAATGTATCCATGGTTAATATATATATACTCACCAGGGCTGCATGCAATACATCATGATGACATCATGATGACATCATGATGACAAAATTACTTTGCAGCCCTTAAAGGGTTTAAAAACTAACCAAATCCTGCCTCGTATCAAACCCGATGCATCCTGAGCCCGTCTTTTAACGAACAATCCAATTACGTCATCAATTATTTTCAAACATGGCAAAATGACAAAAATGCCTTAATTTGGACGATAACTCTGACACGGGAACCCGCTTTTGCTGTTTCGACAATGTTTTCACATCCAAACACGACAAACACACACCACGCAGCCATTGCCCGGGGCTAAATCGCTCTCCAAATACTTTTTCTCTCTTTCTATGGGGTTATTTATTGCTGGGAGTTAGTGGTAACTGGCTGGGTGCTACAGACTCCACTTAAAGTGGGCATCCAAGTTAATTGCCTTGAGATGGTATTGCTGTGGGATTACAGTGGTAGACATAAATCTGCTCTTCTAGTGTTGGATACATCACTTTCCGCTCTGGTACAGACTCTACAGCTCCTTTCGCTGTTTGTCAGCGTATTCAGGCATTTCCGGTGTTGCCGGGAGCGTGGATTGTCACTGATTTTCTTGAGCAATCCGCTAAATATCCATCAACCCAGCATGGACAAAATGGAGTGTTCTCATTGTCTAGAGCGCACCTGCATATACCCTATATGGTCCTGACTTCAGAGTATGGTTTGATAAAAACCTTTAATGTTTCCCATAGGTATCTCTAATGGGTGTTCTGTAGATATAACACTTGAAATGAAATAGCTTGATTATATCTGTTCTATGCAATATGTGGAATAAAACCATCAATTGACTTATTTCTCAGAAGTCTAACTAAATTGCACTTCAAATTGAGAATTGTTGATAGCAATTGCGTGATGAGTTTCCACTCAACCGAATGCTTCATAAAATTTGGATGAATGATAAAGAAATACAAAGGAACTTCAGATAATGGTCCAAAATTAGTTCCTGCCCAAATTGAAGTGCCTCATAGGGATTAAAACATTGACTGCTCAGAAAGTTTGAAATAATAAAAACAGAAAAGTGCTTTACAAAACGCTGACTTTGAGCCATCTTTGAAATGCTGCCTCTGACATTTTATTATTAGGAAAATGTCACTTTGAATCTGCTTTGAGGAGGGAAAACTCAGAGTGAAGCTTTCAGAATCAGTAAGTCTGGCTGTCGTTACACCTTAAAAACACACAACGACTAATTCCGTTTTAATAAGCTACACTCAAGCCGAAGGGAAACACTAAGAAACATCGATTGTGGCCAACTACCGAAGCGCAAAATTAATAATTGCTGCTGGCGTTACCAACTGACCCGCTTATCAAGATGACCTAGATTTGAATAACATCATTTAAAGAATGGAAACATGCTGTTTCAATATTCCAAATTTTAGGTTATCAAAAACAGAAAAGGAATCAGTATGGGTTTCCTTCAATAAAGCTTATTATGTGTAGGCCTTCTCAGATTACCAAGTGGAGTATTGGCTATTTGAAAGCCTTCTCTTGCAATTTTTGATACTTGACTAGCAGATTGAATAAAGTGGAGTCCCATCTATAGCATAATGAATATCTTTGGATATTCTATTTTTAAAGTAGTCTCATCTAAACTAGACATGTCCCATTCTGAGCTGGACAATTCACACGTCTCTATAAATCTATAAATTTGATGAATCTAATCATTTTGTTTTAATAGATTGTAGTCTCATTCAACATCTCAGAACATATTTATATGGATAATTTTATCTAACATTTTAAGAGTGAAACTGAACTCTATCATAAATCATGAAAGAAACTTTAAGCAAAGCTGTCAATGCTGTTGTTTCTTTGCCTTGCCTTAGCATAGAGAAACCTAAATGAAACTATAGGCTAACTAGTGGCTGTAGACCAAATGTGTGTGAATTTGTTGCCCCATGTGCTGCCACTTTTGTGATACTCCTCTAAACACCCACACTTTATTTAAAAAGGCTATGAACAAACTTGACCGCTTTGTCCAATATGCATAATAATTATGTCACGGTGACCCATTTACATGGTTAGTAGGTCATGACACCCAGATAGATAATAAATAGGTCAGTCAGCCAGATGGGTGGTAGATCACAACCAACCAGATGCAAATAGGTCAGTTATCCAGATTCATTAAAAAGTAGGTCACTGTGACCCAGATGCATGATAATAAGTAGGTCAGTACTCACAGTTAACAGACAGGTATATCCAGGTGCCGTTGGTGTTGCTATCATCATTTCCGTCCAAGAAGACGATACTACATTCGAACCAGCCCTCATCCGTAGTCCGGATATCCGAGATTTCGATGGAAGCCTGTTCAACGAGCCGGATTCTGCCTTGGTATCCGGCGTCGACGTGTGGCGGATAGCCGTTAAATTGGATAAAGATGGGCACCTCAATGCCCTGTTTCCTCCACTGGATGATGTGCTCCACCCATTGGCCCCCTGGATAGTTGATGTCGCACTCAAGGATCTTGGATCCTCCGATTGAGGCGGCCTTCCGGACCGAGCGCCGGACCACGCGGTGGTAGCCATTGCCAAGCACCGCCCCAGCCTCGCTACCGCCCTCTACATCTGGAATATAGAAACGCAAATAGTTTAATTTACAATCACTTAATTTACAATCATGAATAACATTATTTCTTAATCTTAATAATGAAAATTTGGTCGGTGATACAGTTAATGAGTCTATTATTGGATATACTTCTGAGGCCTTTGTAGTCTTTATGCATGAAAAGAAATACAGGTCTGACCTACTGACCATAGATTTCAGACCACGTAACCTGAAGCAAACATGTTATTTTTTTGCCCTAGTCAGTTTATTTGAGTATTAAAAATAAAAAGTTTCAAATTCATCAGTACCAGTATGTTGTTTAATGTCCCTTTTTTATTTCTTTTTATTTGGTAAATACGGCAGCCCGATTGATTTAAACAGCGAAAACTGTACTTTACACCATGTGAAATAACCCTCATGGATATTTAATGGCCTGTCCTATAATCATAATAAATCATTTAACCATCATAAATAAACTTTTTCAGATCAATTACATTGACAAATATTGTGGATATTGACATGAAATAAACACAAAGGAGCACTTGTAAAGTTCCCCACTGAGGGTTATTTCACTCAGCCTCCCTTCATGAAATAACCCTCAGTAAGGAACTAAATACTCTTGTCTATTTATCTTAACATATCCATCCACATTACTCATTATGGAATAGTACAAAGGTTAAGTCACTCCGCAAACCAGACGAATGCAGTCTAATAGCTAAGTGCATATTCCCTCCCTAATGGCGATACCATATCACCCAAAAAATGCATGTCTACGCTGTATGTAGGTCTAACCCAACAAACGCATGTCTAGGCTGTATGTAGGTCTAACCCAACAAACGCATGTCTACGCTGTATGTAGGTCTAACCCAACAAACGCATGTCTACGCTGTATGTAGGGTAACCCAACAAATGCATGTCTACGCTGTATGTAGGTCTAACCCAACAAGCGCATGTCTACGCTGTATGTAGGTCTAACCCAACAAACGCATGTCTAAGCTGTATGTAGGTCTAACCCAACAAACGCATGTCTACGCTGTATGTAGGTCTAACCCAACAAACGCATGTCTACGCTGTATGTAGGTCTAACCCAACAAACGCATGTCTACGCTGTATGTAGGTCTAACCAAACAAAAGCATGTCTACGCTGTATGTAGGTCTAACCCAACAAACGCATGTCTACGCTGTATGTAGGTATAACCCAACAAACGCATGTCTACGCTGTATGTAGGTCTAACCCAACAAACGCATGTCTACGCTGTATGTAGGTCTAACCCAACAAACGCATGTCTACGCTGTATGTAGGTCTAACCCAACAAACGCATGTCTACGCTGTATGTAGGTCTAACCCAACAAACGCATGTCTACGCTGTATGTAGGTCTAACCCAACAAACGCATGTCTACGCTGTATGTAGGTCTAACCCAACAAACGCATGTCTACGCTGTATGTAGGTCTAACCCAACAAACGCATGTCTACGCTGTATGTAGGTCTAACCCAACAAGCGCATGTCTACACTGTATGTATTGTACCCATCTCACAAAAATAAGGATGGCATAATTTGAACTTTTTGTAATATTTATCCATATATATATCCCAATAACTATGTATCAAGTGCATGAGTACATATGGAGTAGTAAATAAACACATAGTATATTAAAAAAACTTTAACATGGTATCTTTAGCTCTTTTCTACTCCAAATATTGATCAAATGACACTGTTTGCAAGAAATGTAGTAGCGAAAAACTAGTTTTTTAGTCCGCAATTTGCCAGCTGGGCCTGTAGGTCTAAACAGTCGCCTATTCTAAATTGTAAAGGTGATGCTCGTCTAACCCTTTATGAATGGCTGTCACTAAAAGATGACATTTGTCGTCATGATGCACCAATGCAGCCCTTGTGAGTAACTCGCCGATGCTGCATTGGTGCATCATGCCGACCCGTCGGGAGTGTCTCAGCCTGATGCTTGAATGCACTGGCGAGTTACTCACATGGGCTGCATTCATGCATCATGACCACAAAGGATATGATGCATTAATGCATCATGCCATCCTTAAATTATTAAGTTGACTAATTGGCATAGTGTTTGAAAGCCACAGCTTTATTACATCATGTAGACGTATGTGCCAAGTGAATGGATAATAAACATCACAAACTTGTCATATGCTATCTAAATGTTTGTCATTTAAAAAACCAATTGATTAGACACCCGAATATAAACGGTTGCTAATTTTTAATCTACACCACAGTTTTAACATTTCCTTTTGTAATCCTCAACTGGTTTTATAATGTAGCCATCACTTTGTCAGGTCATAGCAGTTTAAACCACAGCGGAGGGCCAAGACAAAGGAGTTCACACCTTAGTTATTTCTGTGTAGACTCACATAACCTTACAGCTGTGGTTTAAAACAGATAGACAATGGTTATGTGAGGCTAACCCAAAATATGACTACTGTAGACTGGCAGGCACCCTATAAGAGTCCAGCCAGTTTACTGTGGTTATTTTGAGTAAGCCTCTCATAATGATAGTCTATCTATTACGTAATTATCTAGTTCTGAGGCACTGCTTCTAAGTGTATAAAGTTGCTAACCGTGGTGTAAACATGTATAATACAATAGAAAAATCAACAATACAAAAGTTAGAGAAGAAAAATAATGTGTAGCGCTTTCGGACTGCACCAAAAAGCGATCAGCTTGAGAATCAATCAATGAATTAAAGGGGGCCAATAATCTGTGTAAAAAGTCGGTAAATCCCCGTCCTCATTAAAACCCGGTAATCCGCCGCGCGGTTGTGTGGGGGTGGGAGAGTGCCATAGGTCTGTAATTAAGGGGGATTAGGAGACTTTAATTAATTGAAATGCTATTAATTAATGAGAAGAAAGCCTGACTTCTTCTTGTTTTGGCTTGCAGGAGAATGCTTAACTATCCCTTCAGAAGTATAAATAATATGTGTATAGTTCTACAGGCCGTATGTAGTTTTATGTCCTCCTTAACTATAATGCAGCCACGGTGTCTTAATCGGCATTGCTGCATCCATGCACCAATATTCTAAACACTGATAAAAGGCGACCTAATATGCTGGTGATTGTATTTGATTAGATTGTAGTCGATAAACAAGGATTCTATATATATATATATATATATATATATATATATATATGACCTTTGTCTGGCCTATCTCGCTTCGATAACCTCTTTGAAAGTCGATGCCTTTAATTTATGTACTGGATTTATTGTTGGGATTCTACTTGAGCTTCCGTAGCCGGTGAAAGTAAACAAGTAGTGACATTTCAATTTACTTTTCATCGTCTTTTGTTGCTATTTTCTACATTGACTTAAATTTGAGGGATGTAATGTCAATTTCAACTATGATAGTAAATGAACTAAAGGGTTAGAAATTACGCCTCCCTACACTAATATTCTGACCTGAATAACTCGGTCATTCGTGATTAACCAAGTAAGTCTTTTGACTCCTTATTATGACCAACGACAGTTGATACTTAGTCTTTCTATTTCTGTGAGTATAAGACTTAGTCTTTCCGATTGAGGCATCAGTCATATTCTGCTTTGCCTCAGTCATTTGTGAATATCAGCTTGTTATTCCAACTAATATCCCTATGACTGACCCAGGATAGCCGCTACAAACTAGGTCTTGGAGCATGAAGATCACCAGTGTACCAAAGCAATAGACATAGCTGCATGCTAAAGTGACCGAGTCAGTGGTTATTGGACGAGTGTTGCTCGGGCCGTATTGCACTCGTGCAATACGGCCCAAGCACCACAAGTGCAATAACCACTGACAAGGGCACTTTTAAGTGATGCTCTGTGTTAATTCAGGTTTTTTCATGGTCATTTCATGGTTTTAAAACAATGAGGACACCAAACAGTGCTGCTTGCCTGTTGTTTTGAATTGCCGATCGTTAAGTAACCCACGGAAATGTACAATACGGCCACAGCATTCAATACGGCCTAGGGTTATAGCACGCTCCCCCGGAGAACGGCCCTCCCATTGCTTTAACCTTGATAGTGCGTATTCATCATGAAACCAAGCTGGCCACACCATGAGCTGCTCAGCCCTACATTAACCCTTTAAGGACGGATGTCACTAAAAAATTACATTTGTCATCATGATGCACCAATGCCGCCCCAGCGCGTAACTCGCCGGTGCTGCATTGGCACATCATGGGGACCCTACGGGAGTGTCTCAACCCCATAGGGTCGTCATTATGCTTGAATGCAGCACTGGTGAGTTACTCGCCAGGGCTGCATTCATGCATCATGACGACCAAGGGTATGATGCATTAAGGCATCATGCCGTTCTTAAAGGGTTAAGACATTGCTCAGTGACCTCCTGCCCTGAGTGCTGACTGGTCACGTGGTCAGCTGCTCAGAGCAGCTTATACAAACATGGCCGACAATTACTCCCGACCCGTTAAAGACAGCGTAATGCTTTAATACGCCATGTCCATGGTTAAGATGCCTGAATGCAGCACTGGTGAGACTGGTCGCCAGGGCTGCATTCACATCTTCAGGAGTGTTCTCGAGGTTCGGGTGAGTGACTCCTGAGGGCCTTTTTAATGCATCATGACAACATAGGGCATGATGCGTTAAAGTACTATGCAGCCCTTCAAGGTCAAAAAGGGCAATCACTTCTAAAGCTGCCCTCAATAGAACCACCAACACCCCCCCCCCCAACTCCTCACACAACCCATGGTCTCTCAGTATACCTCCTAGCTGCAGCAAGACCATGCCAGGAGAGGGGTACATTGATAACCTAGTGTTGTTAGGGACTAGGGTGGCACGGTGCCATATTGTTGGAGCTCCCTATGCACAGGCTTAAACTGAGCAGTAGGCTTATACTTGGAGTAGATACCTTAATATAGCGAAAGGTATGACAGAGATGGCCTTACTGTATCATGGGTTTCACCATAGACGGATGGCAATATCTGAGGTGTAAAAATGATGGTGGACTTAACAGTTTGTATATCGCTAACTAGATTGCGCTACTCTCTATGTCGAAATCAATAGGGCTGAAATGACTGAAGGGGCGTCTAGCTCTGTCATATATATTAGCTCGTACTCCACTAGGGCGACACAGCTCCCTGCGAAACAGGGCGTTCTTTTCGTGCCTTTGTCCTCAAATATTTCGCCTTGTTTCGCCTTGAATGTCGCCGTGTTCCTGGGGACTTTCAGGGCAATACTCAGCGAAACAGAGCGAAATCTTTGAGGACAAAGGCATTAAAAGAACGCCCTGTTTCACAGGTAGCTGTGTCGTCCTAGTGGAGTCCTTGCTATTGTACTATACAACAGGTTTTACTCAGAGTATAAGCATCCTGACCAGTTTAAGCCTGTGTCTCTGTTTGAAGGTCTGTCGTGTCCGCCTTCATTTGTGGAGTGGTTGTCACTTCTAAGGTATACCAGGAACTTTGTAGGGGTCTTCTCAAAGGTCCTGTACAGTTCTGATATAAAGTAACTCACTGGAGCACTTTGCCATGTTAAATGAATGAGCCTTTTAACAGCTCAGTCACCAGTGCTTAACCTAGTTAGTTTTTTTGACTCCTTATTATGACCAACAACAGTTGATCCTTAGCCCTCCCATTTCTGTGAGCATTAGACTAAGTCTAAGTAAGGCATCAGTCATATTCTGCTTTGCCTCAGTCATTTCTGAATACCAGCTCACTGGAGTAACTCACTGGAGCACTTTGCCATGTTAAATGAATGAATGCAGCCTTGAATGTGCTTGGCCAAGAAGCCTGAATGCAGCCGTGGCGAGTCTACTCAACAGGGCTGCATTCATGCATCTTGCCATCTCTTCAGGAGTGTCCCAACCCCACAAGTTGGTATAAAGCTTGAATGAAGCCCTGGCGAGTAGACTTGCCAGTGCTGCATTCATGCATTATGACAAAAAATGCTATGGCCCTAAAATGGTTAGTATACGGAACTAGCACATCCTGGTTCCTCAGTTAGTCGGGGGCTACACCCCTATCTCCTAACTCCCTCATCTCACACCTAGAACAAAGGGACTGATAAGAAATTTATCCATAATGCACTGCTCTGGAGTCGGGGGTCTAACCACCATGCATTGCTCTGAGACAAGATGGCGGTCTCCATAGCCTAATGAGTTAGTCCCGTATGCGATACAAGATGGCGGAGGTACCTCCAGCAGGACCCTCACTATATTTACGATATTACCGGAACCGGAACAAAAAACCAAATCTGGGCTAAGTGCTTGTAGGGTGAGCAGCTCCCGCGATGGTCACGTGACCTCCACCACCACCCGGCGGGCAGCATATGGCTTAATTAATCCCCAAAAGGGCCCCATATGGTTTGATAAATTCCCCCATGGTTGGTATAAATATCTCCCCGTGACGATGACGCGTCGTAAATACGTCCTGAGGGGATCGCGTATGAGCAGCACTATAGCTCTCCAAGCTGTTCTCCCATATCACTCTCCAAGCAGAGCTTAGCATCTTTGATCACATTTCTTCACGCTCAGAGCAGTGTCCAGAATATAAGTCTCTAAAAGGAACCAGTTTATTTGACGACTCGTTGTATTGTGAAGGCAATGTTGTGACTTGAATTTATAAGAGTGATATTAATGTTATCTGCTAAATGTTATACACAGAACTGACCCAGATTTTGAGTGTTGCTCAAAAGGATGACCGCAATATAAGCTTTCCTATAGGCAGCATGGGTTTTATTTCATCCTAATATGATTAGCATGGAAGCTTATAACATAGTTTCTAACATAATCTTCTCAAGTGGCTTATCTATGCAATCTGATATTAGATTATACCTTCAGAATCAAATTTCGGGAATCAAATACACATTTTCAACACACATGTATCCCTGCCTAATGAGATATATGTAAGCCTATTATAGAAGCTGATGCTAAAATTAAGTTAAATCCTAAACATCAAATCAAAGATCCTTCACTTCCACGACAATCTGGCCTGCATTCTTTGTGTAAATTGGATCAAACAGCTTCTCAAGATGTGAGGCAGGAGAGGGGGTTTGATGTTGATTGAAGACAGTCCTCTCTCAGTGACAAAACCAGACAGATCAAAATGTGACTTCACCAGGACAAAAGCAGACTTTTGAGACCACACACACACATGCCCTGCCTTGACCTTCACATAAATATCATCCCCCTTTTTGTCGAATCATCATTTTAGCCTCAAATTAACCTCAATTAGCCAGACCTCCCATCCGGTTGTATTTACGAAAGGGTCAACAATTTGTGTCGCATAAAAGCAAACTTCCCCTTCTTTTTTGAGCAATTGCGCCTTTCAGAATTGTTCATCCTAAAAATCACCATAAGGCCCTGGGGATCTTTAATGAACGAATAAAAAGATATACAAAAAAAAATGACTTGCTTGAAAGCGTTTGATCGAATCCATACAAACTTGAAATAGTGCTGAGTCACTCATTCTGGTGTGACTTTCACCAAATATCGCTCATGTGTTAGTACAGAAAGGCACATCCCCAGTGTCTATCATTGTGTGGGTGCAGTGATGTGGTAAAGTACCAACGAGAGAAGCATTCACTAAGGTCACACTGCACTGCTTGACCAACTTCTCAAAGTAAGAGTTTGCATCTTAGATAATAACTGCTTTCATTGAGAGTCCATTTTCAATGGGAGCATAGTTGTATCTCTATGCCTTATTATGTGGTAGGACTCAACATTGCCAAATGATGTTATCATAGGCTATTATTATGGGATGGGGGAGTTTTTTCCTTGAGAGGAGAGTAGCCTAATTACTGTCCTGTGGCACAGACTTTGGTTGTGGGATAGTTGTGGGAGTGGAGTGTGGCAGTGTATCGTGGGAGGAGGCCAGCGATTGATCTCTAACCCGAGCCTGAGGCAGTTAGGCCAAGAAAGAAAATTGTTGTACTCGGGCCAAAAAAATAAAAGGTATGCTTCAGGTAACATGGGAAGAAAATGTAGGGTCGGTAGGTCGGATTTATTTACCTTATTTTACTTTTTTTTTAAACATGAAAGTACTAACTAACCTCGCCGAAGAATTATGATGAAAATTTCCTCAGTATTGCATAAAAAATGTAAAGTCGGCCCTGTTTTGATAGGGTCGGTCAGGTGTCTGAGATAACATGAGCAAAGGCAATCAGGGTAGATCGATTATTTTATTTTATATTAGAATTTTCTTGGGGATAATTTAGTGAATTTAGTACATTAGTTTTACAGATGTTTTACTAATTTTCCTCCTAATTTCTCCCCTCTCTTACCATCCTCTCTGCCTGCTCTCCTAAGCAGACTACCCCTCCATCTCACGCCTCCACTCAAGCTCTCCAAATCCCAGTCTTACCCTCCTTTCTCCCTCCCCTCTATCCCTGCTGCCCTCTCCCTCCGCTACTCTATCCCTCTCCTTTCCTGCCCTCACTGCCTTCCTCTCCTGTAATACCTGCCCTCGTCCCTCAGTGCCCCCCCTCCCTCAGTATCCTCCCTCCCTCAGTGCCCTCCCTAAATTCCCTCCCTCCCCCAGTGCCTTCTCTCAATTCCCTCTCTCCCTCCCTCGGTGCCCTATCTCTCTCCCTCAGTGCTTTCCCTCAGTACCCCCCCCCCCCTTCCTCCTTCTCCCCCTCCCCCTCCTCCTCCTGCTCCTCTGCCCCCTCCTCCTCCTCCTGCTCCTCCTCCTGCTCCTCCTCCTCTCCCTCCTCCTGCTCCTCCTCCTCTCCCTCCTCCTGCTCCTCCTCCCTGCTCCTTTTCCCCCTCCTCCTGCTCCTCTCCCCCCTCCTCCTCCTCCTCCTCCTCCCCCTCCTGCTCCTCCTGCTCCTCCTCCCCCTCGTCCTCCTGCTCCTCGTCCTCCCCTCGTCCTCCCCTCTCCTCCTGCTCCTGCTCCTCTTCCTCCCCCTCACCCCCCTCCTGCCCCTCCTCCTCCCCCCTCCTCCTCCCCTCTTCCTCCTCCTTCTGCTCCTCCTCCCCTCCTCCTGCTCCTCTTCATCCCCCTTCTCCCTCCTCCTGCTCCTCCTCCCCCTCCTCCTGCCCCCCCTCCTGCTCCCCCTTCTCCCTCCTCCTGCTCCTCCTCCTGCTCCTCCTCCCCCTCCTCCTGCTCCCCCCCCTCAACCTCCTCCTCCTCCTCCTCCTCCTGCTCCTCCTCCTCCCCCCTTCTCCTCCTCCTCCTCCTCCTCTTCCCCCTCCTCCTGCTCCCCCTCCTCCTCCTCCTCCTCTTCCCCCTCCTCCTCCTCCCCCTCCTCCTCCTCCTCCTCCCCCTCCTCCTCCTCCTCCCCCGCACACCCCACCTCTAGCCTCCCCCTCCAGTAGGAAGTGGGTAGGAGGAGCAAACTATCACAGACCAGCCATC
The DNA here is from genome assembly GCA_947462335.1 of Harmothoe impar. NCBI lineage: Eukaryota > Metazoa > Annelida > Polychaeta > Phyllodocida > Polynoidae > Harmothoe > Harmothoe impar. The sequence goes on along the minus strand of OX381717.1, from coordinate 36,314,590 downwards.
CCATAATTAGGCTGCTTCCCGGCGAGTGCCACTTAACCCTTTAAGGGCTGCATAGTGCTTTAATGTCATATCCCGTTTGTTGGAATGATGCAGGAATGCAGCCCCGGTGAGTTACTCACCGGTACGAGCATTCAAGCATTATACCAGCCAGCTGAGGTTGATACACTCTCGAATGAGGAGTGTGATGCATAAATGCAGCCCTGGCAAGTAGACTCACCAGATCTGCATCCACGCATCACTCCGAGCAGCAGCGGGCCTTTAAGGGTTAACCCGTGGATTAAAGGTCTGGCCGATGACATTTTGCCAATTCCTGAATAAAGTCCCAAAGCATACAGAGCAGTAGACACCACATTTATGTTCCAGCACCCTCTAGGACCCACAAGGACCACCGTGTTTGTTTATGAAGGCTGGGGACCGTGAAATTAGATCGTTTTATTTTGGAAAAGGTGAAAATGTAAAAAAGCTGCTGGAGTGTTTATTTCTGGTAGTGCTGATTAGAACCATCTACCTCTGTGTGGGTGAGCGCGTTCCGGGTAGGGCACCAACTGGTGGAGTTGGGGGGAGTGGTCTTTTTTTTAACAACAGGGGGGGGGAGATTTTTTTGATTTTTTTTTGGGGGGGGGGTCAAAGAAATTTGGGGTTCCTTCAGAGAGAAGACCAAACAAATGACAGGGGGGTTCGGGGTCAGAGAAATAAGGATCCCTTCAGAGAGAAGACCAAACAAATGACAAGGGGGGGGGGTGGTCGGGGATGGGGGGGGGGTCAGAGAAATAAGGATCCCATCAGAGAGAAGACCAAACAAATGACAGGGGGTGGATTTTCGGGGGTGGGGGGGGGGTCAGAGAAATAGGGATCCCTTCAGAGAGAAGACCAAACAAATGACAGGGGGGGGGGGAATTTTCAGGGGTCGGGGGTCAGAGAAATATGGATCACTTCAGAGAGAAGACCAAACAAATGAAGAGCCCTCTTGAAACTGTCACCCCTTTTAGTGAAAACAAACGAGATTTACGATAGCTGAGAGGTTTTTGCCGCGATCACTTTGAGTCTGTCCTGGGTGGGGGGGGGGCGGGGGGCAAAATGAAATTGGCAAATTTTCAAGGCAGTGGGAAGGTACCAAAATAAACTTGGTTTGCTAACGCGAAAGTCCACCCCCCCTCTGCCCCCCTGTGGAGCTACGTTTTGTCCACATGCTACAAAGTGTCCACACCCATTATCAAACTCTGTATAGGAACTTAATTTATTTTTTCAGAAGAGAAATTTGCATGGTCCATTATAAGTTCAAGTAAGTAAAGATATTATTAGATTACCGAATCTTCCAGCCTCGCAATACATAGTACAGAATAGAATAACATTTAGCCTACAATTATGCCATAATAAACTGTAACTGATATTTCTTGTCTGGATGAGTCCTTAAGTTGCCTGTACAATGACAAGATCCATGTAGCATAGAAATTATACTCCACGTGAAATCACAATTCATTTTGACAGCACCAACTTGTTGTGTCTTTCCTTGATCTGCGAAGACCCTGTGGACACTTTGTGGTCGTTGGACAAAACCTGACTCCACACCCCCCTCCCACTCCTGTTTTTGATAATGACCACTCCCTTATGACTGTAGTCAGGGATGGCAGCTGGGTTCTATGAGAGTTAGAGACACAATTCTGTCTGTGTTCTGTTGGTACACGGATAATCTAACAGCCCCAGCCCTTAGTCTGTAGTGCCTATCCCAGGTTGGTCATAGGGACATTGGTCAGGCATGACCAAGTGCTATTCAGGAATGACTGCGGCAAAACAACATATATTATATATCACTGATACCTTACTCAAACGTTATTTAGCCTAAAATGGAAAGACTGAGGTGAGTTGGTCAGTACTGACCAACCTGACTATATTAACTAGGTTGGTCAGTATAGGGAGCCAAAAAAATACTAACTTGGTTGGGCATTATAGTGACTGAGAGATTGGTTGTATAGGGAGCGAAAGAATATCAGTGTATTGGGAAGGTTGCTGCTTCAGTCAGTAAGCTAATACATACACAGCAATGGTACCTGAAATAGTGTGATATATTGGATTAATTAATAGTCTAAATTAACAATGTCTATCTAGAGAGCAATAAGTGGTAGATTTCAAAGAGTACTAGTGCTCAGTCTATTCAAACTGCGTCCATCAAAGGGGGTCAAAATGGGTAGAAATGAAAGACCACACATGGTCCCATCTGTGAATGGCTCATATACATTAGGTAAAAAAAAAGGTTTGTTTCAGGTAGCATGGGAGGAAAATGAAGTGTCGGTAGGTCGGATTTTTATTCTTTTTTAAAAAAAATTTTTAAACATAAATGTACTAGCCAATTGACCAAAAATTGGTAAAAAACCTAAAATTTCTTCAAAATTGCATAAAAAAACGTAGGATCGGCCCTGTTTTGATAGGGTCGGTCAGGTTACCTGAAACAAACCTTTTTTGTTTTTGGCCTTATGTCAGACTAGCTGGTGAGGCCAACAAAGGGGTTTCTTAGTGAGAGCACTGCAGGATAAGGGCATCAGATCAATTTGTAAGGTGTTTATTCTGCTGATCTAAAAATACATACAAGTATGAATACAATTAGATTTGATTCCATTGGATAGCAGAAGAGGTTGATCCTTATAATGATAACATCGTTTAATAAGCATTTTTGGTAACAGCACCTCCAAGATATTAGAGCTCCTGGAGGAAGTCACCCACATCACTGTTGGGGTGCCAGCCTTAACCATAAAATAACCATTGAACTAGTCTGAAGGTTATAAAAGATTAGCTCAATGGGTCTGATACAGGACGTGAGGTTTATTAGTAGCTGGTGTCAATGTGCAATATACTAGATTGTAGGATGGGATATCTGTGTGTGCTAGGTAGATAAACAGTAACCACTGGCCCTAGCAACAAACAAATGAGACCAGAAGATTACCCATACAAGACTTGGGGGGGTAGGAATGATTGTGTAGTGGTCCAGCGAAAATGGATTTTGGGTTTCACCAGGGTTTGAACCTGGGACCTCCCGCATCTGAAGTGAGCGTCACAACCACTTGACCATGAAAACCTTGCCTGCCATACTCGCCTTACACATACATCTGGATTGGTAGGTATGAGGGGGAACAGTGATTACCCTAGGTGGCTAAGCCAGGGCACAGGGACAGATGTGGGCTCGATCTGTTCCCCTACAATTGTAATCCATCTCTGGTGACTATCAATGATGTCAGATGAATGTCTAATTTTGGGTAGCCATTTTGGATTTGTGCCTATTTGACAGTGTTCCACACCTCGGAAACCATAGCACTTTATTGGGGGGACTCTATAGACTTTTCTGAGACATTTGGGAGCAAAATGAATTCTGTTGCAATTTGTGATGGTTACACGCCCTATAATGCCGTAAAACGACTGGACTATTTAACTGATACCAGAAATGGAGGCAATAATGACCTCACGAGTCCTTGCCAGGAGGTGTGTAAACATGGATAATATGTTACTCATTAATTGATAAGTCTACATATTCCATATTAAAGCCAGGGAATGGGAAATAAAGTCACTTTCAATTTGGAAAAAAATTACCAGTGTCCTTAGGCAATTGGTGCCGCTTGTTTCTGTCAACCCCAGGCAAGTGTCCAGCATTCAATGGCTTCTCGGGCCAAGGGAGTGGTCATAATTTAACAACAGGGGGTGAGCGTTGGTAGATTTTCAGGCAAACGCGCGATCTTTTTTCAGGCTAACCACTCTCACTGAACGATAGTAGTGAGCCGCTCCTGTAAACTTATTTTATTTCATGCTGTACATATTTTTCGCGGATTTCACGGATGTTAAAATTCTCAAAAATATGTAGAGAGAGAAAATATGTCGAAAATAAAAGTGAAAGATTTACAGTACTTACTATGACACCTCCCAAAACACCCTCCCCTGTGTCGATCACAGTGATATTGTCTTTCATCTGGGTCAGTGAAATTGCTGACTTTTTGAATTGATGCCATGCGTAGCTGTGTTACAGTGTACCATAGCAACATGTTAAGATATTAAATGGCACACAATAATCATGATCTTTAAGTAAGGATAGACTGGCTTGGTTTCGGGTTATTTAACACTTAAAGGGACACATACCTAGGTAACAAAGTTACATCGGGCCATGCTTGGGCCAATATACCACTAAAAATGGGCCACGGTTGGTATAACGATTGCGATGAAGTCGATCATTGCCGACATTGGCCCAATATACCCTTGCTACCTGGGTGGTGCTTTAATGCAGCGATGCATGAATGCAGCCCTGGCTAGTAACTCGACAGGGCTGCATCCATGCATCATGCCGACCCTAAGGGGCTAATATACTCCGAAGTATTGACATGATACACCAATACATCACGAGCAAGTTACTCGCCAGGGCATGCCATCCTTTATGGGCTTTCATCCGTGAGCTGAGTTATTATGGTCATTACACCCTAAGGCTAGTGTTGGGTGACTGACCGACCCTTCAGCCGACACATGGGAAAATACCTGCCAACTCAACTACTGTTACTGGCACTGGTGCCACGTTTGGATAGTCAATATATGTGTCCTATACTTGACTTTTTAAGGACAGATGTCGCTAAAAGATTACATTTGTCATCATGATGCACCAATGCAGCCCCTGCGAATTACTCACCAGGGCTGCATTGGTGCATCATGCCAACCCTCCGGGAGTGTCTCAACCCTGTAGGGTCAGCATGATGCTTGAATGCAGCACTGATGAATTACTCGCCAGGGCTGTATTCATGCATCGCGATGGCCAAGGGCATGATGCATTAAAGTATCATGCTGTCATTAAAAGGTTAATTAGTTAAACCCAATCTATAACTCAATAGTCGGTGGCAGAGGATTACAGATAATACAGGCACTGTTAGGAAGTGAATAACTGTAAGGTTTCCAATATTTCTTTCCAATTCTACATTTAATTCAGACAAAGTGTTGCAGCTGTTGGTTTTCTTTGCATGCAAATCCAGGAAGAGGGGTTTAGAAAAAAAAACTGTTGCCCACTACCCCAGCCAGGAGATTTCAAATCTTTCTAGCTGAGTCCCATAAAAAAAAGTAACATGTCGGCGTTTTCCCATAAAAAGTGTTAAATTTTGGTTCAAATCTCCCTCCTCCCCTTCAATTTTACCAACTTTCCTGTTATAGATAGATGAGCACAATCAGGGTAGAATACTTGAAAAATACAAGGTCGCTAATGCATGGCCCTTTTGCCTGCTAGGGATCGCATTCAGTCCTTCCCCAGCCCTGGCGAGTTACTCGCCGGTGCTGCAACTTGCCTATCTTCGGGAGTGTATCAACCCAATAGGATTGGCATGATGCTTGAATGCAGCCGCCCTAGCAAGTTACTCTCCTGGGCTGCATTGATGCATTAGAACGTCTAAGGGCATGATGTATGAATGCGCTATTAGACCCTTAAAGGGCCAAAGGGTTAAGCTTGCCCGTCTACCATCAGACAATGGTTGTGTCTCACGAACTTGGGCCAATGTTTTAGTCTCTGACTGGGTGCCATCTCTGACTGGGTGCCATCTCTGACTGGGTACCATCTCTGAGCGGGTGCCATCTCTGACGGGCCTGGAAACGGTTTATTTCGGGCAGATGTAGATAGAATTTGACTGAAAAGGTTAATTGATGTTATAACTATTAAAAGTAGTAATTAGCATTTTCATCATCATCTGCCCTAGATAATCCCTTTTTATTCAGGCCGGTCAGAGATGGCACCCAGTCAGAGATGGCACCCAGTCAGAGATGGCACCTGGTCAGAGATGGCACCCGCTCAGAGATGGCACCCGCTCAGATCATGACACCCGGTCAGAGATGGCACCCAGTTCTGATATTATGAAGGCTCAAACCGCTATTAATTCACCAAGAATATATCATATACGATTGCTTTGTCTCCGCTTACGAGCCGAGGACAAAGCACACGAACACCTGCTACCTGGTACCTACACCTACCACCAGTGGCGCTATTGTATATAAGGGGCACACACTACTAGCCAGTCAGAGAGAGCTGGGTAGGGTACTAGCTGCATACCATTGCATACCTAATGTACAATAAACCCAAACTACACACCTAACCGCCGATTGTAGTGTTACTTACTTTCGTGCATATCAAATCTCAGATATTAGTGCAAAGCTAATTGACATTGGCCCCAGTTGGTGAGACACAGCCCTATACACTATTCCTTATCTACCGCTCCCATGTTGTTGTTTCCGTTATCTATTTAACCCCCTCCCTTTTCCTACTAATTAGGTCTCTACGACGGTCTACCCCCTTCCACCCCCCACCTGCCCCTAACCCCCTCCCCCCCTCACTCCCTCCCCTACCGCCCACAATCCTCCAGGCCTTGTCAGGTGTCACTTCCGGTCCCCAGACACCCACTTCCGGTTCCGGTGGCATCCCCTGGTGGTTAAGAGACGCTCTAACCGGAAGAAGCCCCCTGAGTCTGCGCGTGGGTAGACGATTGATTGGGCTGGGATTGCTTTAGAGTTGTCCTTCAATTTGCTGGGGTGCTTCTTGCTATAGGTCTCCTGATCGTCTCCCTGTGTTTTCTCCCATTTCCTCTTTTTACCGGTCTCTACTCTCTTTGATGCTATACATTAACTCTTTAAGGGTGGGGGGGGGGAGTGTTTTAATGCACTATGCCCTTTTTGACTGTGTGAAACATGAAGGCAGCACCGGTGAGTAACTCACCGATGCTGCATTGATGCAGGCATTATGAAGATTGGCGAGTTACTCGCTGGTGCTGCATTGGTGCATCATGGCAATGAGTGAACATTGATGCATCATGCCATCCTTGAAGGGTTTACACTGATTGGATGTTCCTCTGATGCTATTTGTTTTGTGTGTGCTTCTCATCATAGAGGGAAGGTTGAGTAACTAGGGAAAGAGCACAGCTTCAAACTGCCTACATTTAGGTTGGGAATATTGTGTGTTTACACCGCCATCTTAGTTTTTGATGACGTCACAAGTCAAAGCGGATCGGGGGCGAGTTGTTGGATGGGTGGGTGTGCGAATCCCATTTTGGTCCAATTTTATGCCATGTATAATAAGTACAAAATAACCATAAATTTCAAAATACCGGAATATTGAGTGAATCATCTTCTCTATTTTAGTTTATTTTGCCTAGACCAAGTGAAGAAAATTATGTTTCAGATGAGCTAGTCCTCACGGTAGGAACCAGTAGGTTGGATTCATGTCTTTCTTTCCCTCAAGCCTCAGAATGAAGAAAAAATTGACTTACGCATGGTGGTATTTTGGCATAGGCTCTAAATGCTGTTGTGCTTGACGGAAGCCGCAAGGGTTTGGACTTTAAGGTGGGTCGCGGCCATTGCAGAATGGACCACTGCGCATCTTTCTGCGCATATGGCTTAAACTGGTCAGAATAAAGCCATATTTAGAAGCCATATGCTCGGGATAATTTTCTGCAGCCAAATCATCTTGTGGACAATTTGGACCAAAATTGAGCATTTTAGAGCACTTTATACTTTAATATATTAAACACAGATAATTTTGGCTTTTTCTATCATTCTTCAGGATTTTTCATTTATGAACTAGTAAATGGCATAAGAAAGACTATAAAAGTGAATAACTTGCTTGGATATATGTAAAGCTACATGATGAGGGCACTCTTGATTCAATGGGATCGACCCACCTTAAAATCAGAAATGTAGGCACACACAGTAGTATTTTAACTCACAGACTGTAACCTCTTCTCGTAAACCACCAAATTGACTTTAAAGTAACCCAAAATGGACTAAATTTCTTTTTTCTAAGATTATATAATATTTTCTTAGGGTCAGCCTGATTTAGTCGCGTAACCTGAAACACACTTCTATGTTGGCTATACTAAAGAAGTGGAAACTACAGTCATTCCTTGTAGCATCTAATCATCCACACAATGCTTTGTGACCGTACAGAAAAAAGAACTTATACTATTCTTTAGGAAATAATTCAGTAGGGTAGATACACCCTGAGTCAGACACATACCATGAGGCGGACAGTGAAATTTAAGGTTATTCATGTACCCTAACACATACTTCTAGTGATTTTTGGAAAGAATAACACATTAACTTTACTACTGTCCCCAAATAAAGGGCTTAAAATGCTTGAATAATCACAAAATCAGGTGTCCGGCTCAAGGTATGTGTCCGACTCCAGGTGAATCTACCCTATGCTTTTCCATCTGGGTGAGTCATCAGTAGTAATACTACACACCGGGTGTGAAATTGAATGTATTCTCTGAGGTGTACCATATGGCATGGGACGTTACTGCATATTGTATATGGGTATGTAGTACTAATTACTCCTTTAAGCACCGCATAATGCTTTGGTCCTTTAAGGACGGCATGAAACCTTAATGCATCATGCCCTTGGTCGTCATGATGCATGAATGCAGCCCTGGTGAGTTACTCACCAGTGCTGCATTCAAGCATCATACCAACCCTATAGGGTTGAGACACTCCTGAAGGTTCGGCATGATGCACCGGAGAGTTACTCGCCGGGGCTGCATTGGTGCTTCATGACGACAAGCGTCATCATTTAGCGACATCTGTCCTGAAAGTAATAATGTGCTATGGCCTTTGCGTCTTGACGTATGAATACAGCCCTGGTGAGTAACTCCCCATGCCTGCATTAATGTATCATGCCGCCACTTCGGAAATGTATTAATCCTGTATTGTAGGGTCGGCATGATGCTTCAATGCAGCATGCATCATGCTGATAAAGGGCATGATGCATTAAAGCACCTTACGGTCCTTAAAGGCCCAGTGCCCCTATATATAGCGCTGAGTACCTGTCTCGACTCCACTCCGACTGCCGCTGGAGGGGTACTGAGACCTGCGGGTTTAATGGCTAATTACCCATATCAATACCCATAGGACACTGACTCACCAATACATGTAATCAGGTTATGTCATGATGACTTGTTATCTGGTAATCTCTGTTTATGATAACCTGACCCCAAGGTATTATGGCTACATTGCACTCAATAGAATGTCCCTACTTTGCAACTCTCCCCCCCCCCAATCAGCTAATAATATTATGATAGTTACTTGGGAAAGACATATGAGCCAGGAGGAGGGGGGGGGGAGTGTAAACATTTGGTATTTGCACTGTACAGTAATGGAATAATCTAATTGTCAACGTGACATTATACATTTGTACTCTAAATGCAATTCCCTTACACTGTTTACAAATGAAGATTTGTGATATGCTTTCAGAAATCATTTCAGTTTTAGGTTTAAATTGTGATGCAATAATCCTGCAATTGTATTATCGACTATCTTATTATTTAGATCATTTTGTTTAACTGTCTTAAATGGTAACATGCATGTTTTGTTAATGAAATGTTGACAAACCCAAGAGAAACTTAACTACAGTTTATTCCAAAATCGCCCTGAGAAGGGTGTTTATCTTAAGGTTAGATAAATCTCCTAATGCATATTGACAAACCCAAGAGAAACTTAACTACAGTTCATTCCAAAGTAGTCCTGAGAAGGACGTTTATCCCAAGGTTAGATAAATCTCCTAATGCATATTGACAAACTAAAAAAAAGCTTAACAACAGTTTATTCCAAAATCGCCCTGAAAAGGGCGTTTGTCCCAAGGTTAGATAAATTTCCTAAATCATGTTGACAAACCAAAGAGAAACTTAACTACAGTTTATTCCAAAATCGTCCTGAGAAGGGCGTTCATCTCAAGAGTAGATAAATTTCCTATGCATGTAGACAAATCCAAGAGAAACTTAACAACTGTTTATTCCAAAATCGCCCTGAGAAGGGCGTTTATCCCAAGGTTAGATAAATTTCCTAAATCATGTTGACAAACCCAAGAGAAACTTAACTACAGTTTATTCCAAAATCGCCCTGAAAAGGGCGGTTATACCAATTAAGGTTATTTAACCTTATTCTAGTTGACAAACCCACGAGAGACTTAACTACAGTTTATTCCAAAATCGCCCTGAGAAGGGCGTTCTTCCCAAGTATTAGACTGTAAGATTGTGCTGGGCGGGTGTTACGTCTACCTGGGGCTTGGTGCTGGCTACACACGTCACACGTATACACACCTGAAATGTACAACAGATAAAAGGATTTAGTAAATATTGTCAGCGTGAGTTATATAAAGAACCAAATTACAGGGTTAAACCATAAATGGTGCAACAGTCACATTTTCCTAGAGAGCTTTCTTCAGCCTTAATCTAATGATGACTTAACATGTCTGAATGCAGCCACGGTGAGTAACTCGCCAGGGCTATTATTTTGCCTTTTCATGAATGGTCAGGAATGTTGAAACCCCACAATGTCGGCATAGCACATGAATTAAAGCATCATGTGGTCCTTATCAAAAGGGTTAAGCAACACGACGGAACAGCGGCCATTTCTTACCAAACTGCTTCCAGGGGGCTACTCAGCCCTGTTTTGGGTACCCACTGCTAAAAAGGCTTCGGGAGCTGAGGATCAGAAGGTATCAATGTAAGAAAAAATTGAGGGGGGCTTCCATTGACCAAAGGGCCCTAAAACATAGGGCTTCAGAAAGGTCCAGGGCTGTTGTACACACATTTATTTCATGGTGTATAAAGTCTATCAATGCTAAAGCAATGGGAGCGCCGTTCCTGAGGGGAGCGTGAAAAACCCCTAGGGTCACGTGACCTCAGGCAAATTTAATTTCATGTTGTTGTTTTTTCATGTAAATATAGGTAGATTTTGTCTATTTTACATTAAATACCCTGACATAAAGAGCCTCATTTAAAAGTCACCTCATCAGTGGTTACTGCTCTTAGGCAGTTCTATGCTTAGTCTAGGGTCATCGTGTAGAATGGCCTAGGCTCCGCTCGTGCAGTAACCACTGACTGAGTGATTTAGCATGCAACTCTGTGTATCTATGCCAGACCCAGGGTAACAGCTGACAAGGAAGGAAAGTGTGTGTGTAGGGGGGGGGGGTGATAGTTGCTATGGGGAACATCTATCGGCTGCTATATCCAGGGATGAATGTGACAAATCTCAAAAAGAAATTGAAATGTTAAAATTGAGGCCCCTGAATAAAGGTTCTATATAGTTAAGTATAGGTCTTCACAACAAAAATAAACTTGAAATCAGGGAAAAACTTAAGGACCTTCATCCCTGTGTATCAATGCATCTGTGGGCCCTAGTTATGTTTTCAGTAAATACCCTCAAACAGTCAGTGCCCCCTCCCTTATCCCCAAAAACCCCCTCCCCCCCCCCCCACCACCACATAACAATTAGCCACAGGCTTATTGTCCAGGCCCGCCCTGGAGCAGGGGGTGGGGCGCGGGGGATGGATGGGGCGGGGGAATTGCTCAAATCGTCTCCCAGAGCTACTCATTAAATTAGCCTAATTACCGGTGTCATTAGTTGATCGTTGAGCGACCCGGGCCCAACCCTACCCACCCGGGCCAGGCCCCACAGAATCCTCCATGTTGATTGACCCCGGTTTGACCTCCCGGGGGGTTATTTCCCTAACCCTCTAAGGGCCGCATAACGCGTTAATGTCCTAGTAGTTATGATGCATGAATGCATCATGAGTCTACTAGCCATGGCTGTATTCAGAGGGCATCATGCCGAACCATCGGGAGTGTATCAACAACGTGGGGACAGTATGATGCTTGAATGCGGCATTGGCGAGTTATGCGCCAGGGCTGCATTGATGGATCATGATGAGAGAGGAAATAATGTATTAAACACTATTCAGGCCATGAAGGGTTAACTCTGGGGCACTTAACAACCAGTAATTTGTCAATGATTACAGTATTGTGTAGTACAGTTTAAAAACAAAGGTTATTCACTCTAAGGCAGGCTAAAGGATGATCCAGAATGATGTAAGGACAATACAACATGGGGGAAGGGAGCCCTCCCATTTGGACATGTGAATATCACTTCCCAATTAGAATTTGGACATGTGAATATCACTTTCTAATTAGAATTTGGACATGTGAATATCACTTCCCAATTAGAATTTGGACATGTGAATATCACTTTCTAATTAGAATTTGGACATGTGAATATCACTTTCCAATTAGAATGTGGACATGTGAATATCACTTTCCCTATTAGAATTTGGACATATGAATATTACTTTCCAATTAGAATTTGGACATGTGAATATCACTTCTCAATTAGAATTTGGACATGTGAATATCACTTCCCAATTAGAATTTGGACATGTAAATATCACTTCCCAATTAGAATTTGGACATGTAAATATCACTTTCTAATTAAAATTTGAACATGTGAATATTACTTTCCAATTAGAATTTGGACATGTGAATATCACTTCCCAATTAGAATTTGGACATGTGAATATCACTTCCCAATTAGAATTTGGACATTTGAATATCACTTTCTAATTAGAATTTGGGCATGTGAAAATAGAATTGATAGCAGAATGAGTAGTAACACCTCTAAGAAGGAGGTGAAATATACTTTTGGTTTCCCATCCCCAACTCACATCTCCCACCCCCTCAACCTGTATTAAAATATGACCACCCCCTAACTACTGTTAGTCTAGTTAACCGACTTGGGAGACCAGGGCAGGACTATTTTGTTTGGCGTAGACAGCGACTGTGGGAGTTATTGGTGAGGATTGAGTTAAGACGACCCGCTATAATTAAGACGATTGGGCGGAGACTGCTTCCGGCCATGAAGTAGTCATGTGCTAATTAGTGTTGGAAAACAGCCGGGGAGCAAGGGGTGGTGGGCCATGGTTCGAGAAGTGTGCCATTCTAAGAATATGTATAAAGTTGCTTAATTTATGAGATTAAGAAACTTTAAGCAATGCATAAAGCTGTCTAAATTAGAGGGTGTATGCAGTGTATGTTCCTTTACCATAATATTCATTGCCACGTTTGTCTTACAGTGGTATAACCAATGTAAAGCATACTTTTCATGCTACAAGTATCCATTTTAACCTTATCTGAATGTTAGTTACTCTAGGATGCATAGTTGATTAGGAGGATAAGCCTAGCAAGGAGGCCTCGATTTTCTGTGGTAAGGCTAAATTTTAGAAAAAGGTGTGTTTCAGGTTACCCAACCCTACCTAGCAAAACAGGGTTGACCCTAGATATCTTTATTCAATTTCGAAAAAAAAGAAGATTTCAGGTCATTTTTGGGCTATTTTAGAGTCAATTTGATAGTTCATGAGTCAACCCTGTGGTTGGCGAGTCGGAGCTGAAGTTTGTGAGTCAATGTGAGCCTACTTTTCAGCCCAAATTATTTTTCTAGTCATTTGCCCGCCAGGCGTCTTTATATATAAATCTTATTTTCTTGAAATAACGTAATTATTTTTGGCTGTGATAGGCTATGTAGAAGGAAGTACCCAAAATCCATTGTGCAGCAATATCCTAGAGGTAGAGCATTGCCTTGTATGCAGCAGGTTGGCAGTTCAAGTCCTGATTGAGACCAGAGTAAATGATTTTAACTGTTTAATACTTCTACCAACAGCCATAGCACTTTAATGCATATAAATGCAGCCTTGGTGAGTTACCAACCAGGGATATATATGTATGTATTCATGGATCATTACGGTAAAGGACAGAGATGCATATAAGCATTATGTGGTCCTTAAAGGGTTAGAATGCCCCTTATTCCCATTATAACCCAACGTACCCATGACGACCAATGTGTATACCATTGGTTGCCATGGTAACAGACTGATGATGGCGGGTACTGCGAATACACTGGTACTGTGGGTACACTGGTTTCCTTGGTCTCTTCTCTACTTACAAATTGCCTTTTTTTCCTCTCTGATAAATCTCCTTCATCCTTTTTTCTTTTCCACTTGATCTCATTTCTCAAGGATGGTTATGAGCCACTGCCTTGTCCTCTTTGATGCCAACAAATATCAGAAGTCAACATATCTACTCCCCCCCCCCCTACTCTCCCTCCTCCCATTTTTTAATTAGGCAGGTAGGTAGTATATAACACCATGGCTGAGCCTGTGTGTGTTGGTTGCTATGGTTACCAAGGAAGGCCTGTGTCTCTGAGGGGCCTCATTACTCGGCTCGTTTATCTCCATCATTATTTAACCCTTTAAGGGCCGCATAGTGCTTTAATGTGCTGCGCCCTTGGTCATAATGATGTATAAATGCAGCCCTCGGGATTCTACCCATCAGAAGTGCCTTCATGCATCTTGCCGACCTAGTATCGGGAGTGTATCAAATCTAGAGGGTTGGCATGATGCTTGAATGCTGCAGCACTGGCTAGGGCTGCATTCCAGCATCATAACAACAAAGGGCATAAAATGTTAAAGCATTATACAGCCCTTAAAGGGTTAACATACACTATATAATGGCCCCGGGGTAGCTAATTGCACCCATGTATAACTCTTTAATGAACCACTCTGAAATCTAGAAGTCGACTCTGGCATTGATTAATATGGTTTTCACAATTACAGCACGGTAATGATAGGCTACAATGCTATACCAAGTCTATGCCATTTAACATTACTACACCATCCAGCCTACAAATGCTTCTTCTTTCCTTTCTCTGCCCACCATGTCTTGCTTCTAGTCTAATGGGAATGATGATATATGCTAGCCCTATATTGATTCAGACCTCAGGGAGCGGTCATTTTTTAACAACCTGGAAAAGGGGATGGGGCGGTGGATTTTTGCGTGGGCAGGTCAAATATTTTTGGTCCCTCACCCTCCCCTCCAACACACACTCAAAAAGTAAACTTGTCTACAGACTCTTCAAAGTGACTATCATTAAATAAATCAAAATAAGTCAAAACATCGTCTATGTGATAAGGAAGCACTTCTAGCTGGAGATAGAAGACTCACTTGGCATGTGCCTGCCCAAAACCCAACATTTGCCAGCTCCAGATTCTATTTGTGGGATGATAATCTGATAGGTTAGACAACGTTTGACTCGTTTATTTTATGACAGTCACTTAGACGAGTCTGGAGACAAGTTTACGTTTTCAGTGCAGGATGAAATTGAGAGCGGCCACGTGGTCTAAATTCTTCTGGTCCCCCCCCCCCCCCCCCAAATACACCAACAACCCCCCCCCCTTTTTTTGTGTTAAAATGACCACTCCCTAAGTGTTGAAGTCAGTTGACGCCTACATGTATTCAAAGGTGTTTTTCCCCCCAAAGGATCATGATGCTTTTCTTTTTTCCTTGTTATGGTGAATTTAATCAATTTTAATTATAGCGGTCACTCCTCCACTCTTCCCTCGTGGTCAACTGAAGATTTGCCAATTATTAGTAGAGAATTAACATAATTTACTAGAGCAATTCCAGTAAAGCTGTATGAATTCCTGCAAAAGTAGGAAAAGTGGCATCTTCGTAAAAGAGGGACTAATATCAAACATTACAGGCATGATCTGAAATATTTTCAGGTAATTGAACAAATCTCGCCTCAAAATCGGAAAACTTTGCAGATCGGGTGCCATTGTGTGACACGTTGGTACGAGACGAAACGAAACTGAACAAACTTTCCTCAAACTTTCAATCAAACAAAAAGATGTTCCTCTTACAAGCCTCATCTCTCAGAGTAAACAAGTCTCATACTAAACCTGCAAAAGGGCCCGGATGAAAAGGGTCAGGAATCAACCAATCAGAATGCTTAATACAGTGACTGTCATTAGAACAACGCTATCTCTGATTGGATAAAAAATGAAGACGTAACCTCTAGATTTAAAAAATAGACACCAAAGAATTCCTGTGTAACAGATATATAGGGAGCCTGAGACCAGCCAGCCAAGGATCACTTTCTTATTCTCAAAGAGGGAATTTCTTATTTCAAATTAAATCTTGATCTGCGGACAGAGCCCTGTTTTAATTAATCTTTTTTTTTTTGAATATGTTTATTGACCACAAATCATGTAGAAGTATAACACGTTCTTCCAATAAGAGCTTGATTTTAGAAAATTCTCGTAAAACTAGTCGGTTATCCGCAGACCGAGATTTTACCCTATTAACAAAGGGTCAAAGGAAGGTTGTATGAGGGCTGTATTACATTAGCAATTAACATGTGTTTTTCTCTATTTTTTTGGAGAGGGGTTGAATTGAACTTTTCAGTAAATTCTGGAATTACATTGTACCGTCCTTTTATCCCTGGACCCCTATAGATCTATTGGACTATTCCATTCGTTGCAGACAGATATTCACGGTAGAGTTGCAAATGATATTAATAACAGCCAGGCTTAAAAAAACTAAATCTAAAAACCGTGCATTATGGTTCATATGATTCCTGGTTTTTGAAGCCTGCAAAACCCCTTGGACATAAAACTGGCCCAAAGGAGGGACCTGGGGGCACTCCACAGCACACAATCATCACGAAACAATGCCTCTTATTTCCACAAGGACCACTATGTTAGGTTTTAACCCTTTAAGGGCCGCATGATGCTTTCAGGTTCAAATTCCATGATGCACTGACTGTGAGTGCATCATGTGGGCCATTTGGGAATGTATCAATCATGCAGGGTCGGCATGATGCATGAATGCAGTACTGGCGAGTAACTCGCCAGTGCTGCATTATCACATAATAACGACAAAGGGAGATAGTGCATTAAAGCGTAATGCAACTGTTAAATGGTTAACACTGGAGAACTGTAGTAATCTACTCAGTGTGGATAGCCATGTAGATAGGATTCCCCGTGCGGGGGACATGAAGGCTGTGTCTCACGAAATTGGGCCAAGTTGAAAGTCTATGACCGGGTGCAATCTATGACTGGGTGCAATCTATGACCGGGTGCAATCAATGACTGGGTGCAATCTATGACCGAGTGCAATCTATGACTGGGTGCAATCTATGACCGAGTGCAATCTAGGACCGGCATGAAAGAAAACGATTAATTTAGGGCAGATGTAGATAGAAATTTGAAATAAAATGAGTGATATAAAGGCTTAAAACACCCATTAACATTTTCCACCATTTATATCTCTATCTGCCTTACATAAAGCGGGTTTTTCCAAGCCGGTCATAGATTGCACCCGGTCAGAGATTGCACCCGGTCATAGATTGCACCCGGTCATAGATTGCACCCGGTCAGAGATTGCACCCAGTCAGAGATTACACTCCGGTCATAGACTATCAACTTGGCCCGATTTTGTGAGACACAGCCCTGATTACCCTTTCCGTGTGGCGGCTCACCCTCTGTGTGGGTGAGTGGCTCATACCGGTGGCAGGTGTATGAGGGTCGGAGAACTGTGTCCTGACCAGTATAGTATACTGTCAACGTAGATATTTTCGCACTGTACATATTTAGCGATTTTTGCGATTTTTAAATATCCGCAAAAATATGTAATGAGCGAATATTTATACAGTATTGAATTAAATAGGCAAATCTCGGAAATCCGCGAATTTTATTACCAGCGAAAATCTCAAAGCAAATTTGCGAAAATATATACATGCGAAAATATATACATTTACAGTAGCGTGCAATACCCACAGGCACCATAGAATGATGCATCAGGAAAGGGTGACCTTTTCATGATAAAGTTATGTTTGCGTTGGTTCCAGCAGAATGAACAACAACATTGTTTGGAATAGCTACTTTTACAAACACTTGCGCTTATCCTGCATTGGTGCATCATGCTGAGCCTTCAAGAGTGTCTCAACCCTGTAGTGTTGGCATGATGCATGAATGCAGCACTGGTGAGTAGCTCGCCAGTGCATCATGAGTGTGCTAGCCAAGGGCATGATGCATTAAGCCACCCTTTAAAGGGTTAACTTGGGGGACTTTGATGGAAGAAGACACATAGAGGCAGCAATCTTTAGTCCTTGAAACCCATTATTGATTGATCTAGACACGACTATAATTACCCATTAACTACGTCCATTTCACCAGACCCAATTACTACTCTAAGTACCCCCAACAGCCACTCATAGCCTCTCCTGATTGGATTTACGGAAATCTACATGATTGGTTGGGATAAGGACAATCAGAAGAAATCTGACCCTTCTGTCCGTAACTCTCGGACAGCACTGGGAGCCCCATCTGATATATTCAGCTGTTACTAATACTATGCATATGTATAGGTCGATTTACGTATACTTGATTGTTAGTAGTAGTTAAACCACAGCCAGACCCCTGTACGTAGGATAATGGTGACAGTCAAGGCTGATCATAAGTCATAGACGAGTGTACCCAGCCATGACTAAGACATTATCCTCAGTAAAGGGGTCTGGAGTGGTTTAACTAACTTATATGCCACACCAGTGGTGAGTGGTTTTCTCACCTTTAGTGTTTTTGTTGTTGCAATGAGCCCTCTCGAGACTCGTTTATTAACAAAATACACGTTCGAGACGCAGCGTAACATTTGTTAACATATGATACAAAAAATCATTACTCCGTGAAAAGTATGTCAGGCATGTTCATTTTTGCATGTTCATTTGGAATTTACAGACACATTTATCAGAGTAATCATCGGGATGATAATGTAGGAAATGATGATATGGTGAAGCAGTAGATTGGCAATGTGGCCTAGAATAGTGGTAGATAGCTCTTAACTTAGGTATACAGTTTAATCATGGCACAACAGATGTGCTATCATATGTCATATACAGTCAGGCTATTTCTTTTGTTCTGACGGCCAAGTGTGGTATAACTATTTATACGGGCTGATGGGAGCTGTGGTAGGCAAACATACCAATGGACTGGACAATCGAGGGAAAATAAAATCTGATTCAGCCAATTATAAAAATATAAATAGCCCCACATGTATCATGAGGTACACATGAGCACATGCATTTAATATGTTATAATGTACGGTGAAAGCTATGGATCACCATAACCCAGAGACGATATAGAGTTAGATATAGAGTTTAAAGTGGCACTCTCACCAAGCGAATCCGACTCACAATTCTAGTACTGTTCTAGTCTGATATGTGGTTAAGTGCGAGTGGTGAGAATGTCCCTTTAATGTAATGACCCCGGTGTGTCGCTATCATGGTGAGGTTACCTGACCACATAATTATGGCATGTGGTTGCCCACATTGTGATGTAGCGGTCCCAGTCTCAGGCCCTGACTCTATAATAGTAGCTTCTGGGCAAACTCGTATAAAAAACGTGTTTGACTAAATTGTCTTCAGGAGTTGACTAATCAAATCCTGTACACCAGTTCCTGTGCACAGCCTGACAGGAAGTTGCACTTTAAATGTAGTAGTTCCACCAGTCCCATTTGGAGCCCTTGCGTTGGAAAAGGGTACTGGTTGAGCGAGTCTGAGCGGATCTGTATAATATGTAACTCGACCTATATGGTACTGTTAGACGTTAGTGTCCTGCACAATATCATGAACTGTGCATCTGGTGAGTATGGTCATCAGTGCAGGATTTCTGCAGAATCATAACAACAAAGGGAATAGTACATTGAAGCAACATGCAGTCCTTAAAGGGTTAACAACCTTCTACCGCGTGCCGTTTTACCCAGTGGTTAGTATGATGGCAGCCATATGCATTTTCTTTAAACATACACCTTGTTGGGGGTGGGGTGAACCTAGATAAGTAATTTAGATATCCTTGCATTGGCCCTGAGGCAAAGACCACTGAGGTCCTTTGTGTCACAGACAAATAATAAGTTTTTGGCTCTGATGGTATCGATCATATTAGGCCTATACTACAGGTGTAGGAGATACCATTAGTTATTGAGGTGGACCAAAGGTACAGCTACCTTTAGTAAGGCCAACCCTTTAAGGGCCGCATAGTGCTTTGGTGCGTCATGATGCATGAATGCAGTCGTGAAGAGCCTACTTACCAGAGCTGTAAGAATGCATCATGTCATGTAAATAATGGGTTGACACACTCCCAAGAGGTCGTCATGATGCATCAATGCGAGGTTCCTCGTCAGGGCTGTCTAAATGCATCATGGCGACCATGGGATATAGTGCAAGTCCGAGGTCGCCTTCAATTAGGGGAATAGAAGTGCATATAGATCTATTGACTTTCCTTTGTGAGTTATCTTTCAGTTAGCTCAACGTATTCCCTTTGTGTCATTGTTTAGGGTTGGAACTGCCTATGTTATTCAAAGTTTAAGCAAATAATGTAGACCATCAGTATATATTTTGTCCACATTTATGCAAAATGTATACATAAGATAGGTAGCCATGGCTACGCCTGTGTGTGTCGGTTGCTATGGTTACCTTGAAAGACGTGTTTCCGGTGGACATCAGCCATACTACACTTAAGCTCAAAAGGACGTTCAGTTTTAGAGAACCTCAGAGGAGAGAGAGAGAGAGAGAGAGAGAGAGAGAGAGAGAGAGAGAGAGAGAGAGGGAGAGAGAGAGAGAGAGGGAGAGAGGCAGGGGGAGGGAGGGAGAGGGAGGGGGAGGGAGGGAGAGGGAGGGAGAGAGAGGGAGAGAGGGAGAGAGAGAGAGAGAGAGAGAGAGAGAGAGAGAGAGAGAGAGAGAGAGAGGAGAGAGAGAGAGAGAGAGAAAGAGAGAGGGAGGGGGAGGGAGGGAGGGAGAGAGGGAGGGAGAGAGAGAGAGAGCTGTCCTGAATATGGTACCAGATCCTTAACCCTTTGAATCCTGACAAAAAAATACTTAGCTTGCCATGGGGACAACCTCTGAACTCTAGAAGTTCCCAGGAGGACGGGCCTTAACTCCTCTAATATTCCTATGTAAATGATATCGACTATATTCGACACTAGGCCTGACATAGCATCAACTATAGTCGACGTTAGGCCTTAAAGGGTTAAATTAAAATTAAAGTGTCATCTTTTCATATTGGGGGGGGGGGGGGTATCAGTAGAACTAGCAATACAAGAATTGATAGCCCTTTAAGGATGGCATGTTGCCTTAATAATAGCAACATCTGTCATCATGCCGGCCTTTCAGGAGTGTTTCGACCCCAAATGGTTAGCATGATGCCTAAATGTAGCCTTGGCGAGTTACTCACCAGGGCTGCATTCATACATCATAACAACAAAGGACATAATGTATTAAAGCTCTATCTGTCCTTAAAGGGTTAGTAGAACTAGAATTCAGTGTGAGAATTCTAAAAGTTGCAACAGTTTGAATCTTTTACAAGAAAGATAAGATGGATGGAACAGCAAAGCTGCAAAACTCACAAAGCCTCCGCTTGGAGACTCTCACGTCTCCCGCTGTAAAATGACCCCTATTAACCCTTTAAGGACCACAGAGTGCTTTAATGTGCCATGCCCTTTGTTATTATGATGCATGGTTGCAGTCCTGGGAAGCCCTGCAGTCAAGCATCATGCCCGCCCTATTGGGTCGATACACCCCCCCCCCCCCCGAAGGGTAGACATGATGCTTGAGTGCAGCCCTGGAGAGTAGACTCACCAGTGATGCATTCATTCATGAATAATGCCGCCAAAGGACATTAAAGCACTATGCGGCCCTTAGAGGGTTATTATGGCTGCCTGACAACCCATCTCTAGCCCCCCGCGTCACACGCAAAACACGACAAACTTGTCTCATTTCGCAAAGTGGATTTTCACAAAACCAACTATACAGGGGATTATGCCATTTTCATTATGTCTCGCGCTTCAATTTCACTCAGTGCGAAAGCTCACGCTGGAACATCCTAATATTATCCTCTGCTTGATTCAACCATAACTGCCACGGTACCATTGTTACCCTGAGGCTGAAATGCTGTAGCAATAAGATAATTAAAGGAATTTTTGAGTCTTTAGAACTAATTTCACTATACCTGAATCGCCTCAACTGCTTAAAGCAGTACTCTCACCACTTACAATTCACTCAATAGTAGACTAGTATAGTACTAGAAAGGTGGCCTGTACTCTAGGTGACCATGACCCTTTAAGGTGGATGTCTATGATTGGGAACATGTGCATTGATACATTATCCATGCAGCTGATGCATGTGTACTTGTATCAAATAGTAGGTAAAATTGTGAGAGGTGGATTGACCAAGGAGCGAACTCAGGACCCCAGTGTGTGAGTTTTGCATCGATTCTATTGCGCCACTGACGTCATGACGACCAAGGGCATGATGCATTCAGGTATCATGCCGTCCTGTAAGGGTTAAACTTAATATCTTCACAGTTTTAGAAAAATAACTATAGGGACAGATATATAGTGGGAGGAAAGGGTGGGGGATTTATTGTAGGGTCGTGATAAACCTCAGTATTTAAAACAGATTATAGAGGATTACGGAGATTAAAAAGATTAATACTTCCCATCTTCCACTCTCCCTGCAAGGACGCTTTTCTTGCACAGAGAAGATAGAAAGCCAGTATCAGCTTATACCTTCTTATTGCCCCAACATAAAAGACTAGTTTTTATTTTTAACCCTTGAAGGGTGGCATAGGGTTTTAATGTGCTATGCGCTTTGTCGTCTTTATGCATGAATGCAGCCCTGGTGAGTTACTCGCCAGTGCTGTATTGAAGCATGCATGACGCCAATCCTTTTGGCTCCATCCTGAAGTTTCGGCATGATGCACCGATGCAGCCCTGGTGAGTCGACTCGTTAGAGCTGGATTCATGCATCATGAGTGTGCACTTTAAAGCATTATGTGGGCTTTAAAGGGTTAATGGCAGAATCAGCTCTTGTAGGTTGTATTTGGTGTCCTTGGGGCGCTATGGATAACAATGAGACTTGCCTTGCTTTCCCTCTTTTTAAACAAGTGGAATTAAAAAAGCTCCTTTCAATACTAAAATACTTTGTCTTGCTTTTTGCATCAGTTTTTGAAGTTGTGGAATTAAAAAGTCCTTTTAATGCTAAGATACTTTGTCTTGCTTTTTTCCTCCTTTTTATTTAAGATGTTGAATTAAAAAGTCATTTTAATGCTAAAAGGCTCTGTGTAGGTAGAGAGTATGGTGAAGTTTATAAGCCGACGACGGTACTTAGAATACATAGAGGTATTATTTGTATATCTGAATTAAAAACTTAAAGAAACATTTAAATAGTCTAAAAATTAGGGTATGTGAGCCTTGAAAATCTTCAAAAACTCTAACAAATAGAGTATTAGAAAGAAAGATATGGACTGCCGTAAACGTTCACTTTCTTTCTTTTTCAAAATCTGAAATAATTTTGGAAAGCAAATACCTGAAACACACCATTTGCTCTCGGCCCATCTATGCAGAAGAAGCTCAATACCAGTGTGATCAATCCCTATCATTTACCCTGGGAACGTGCACTATAAAAAGTTGGTTGCCATAAATTTTTGTTGTACAGTTCATTGTAGATAAACAGTAGAACCTACTGTAAATAATACAGTAGATCCTACTGTCAATCCAGTCTACAGTACATTCTAGTGTAGATCTACAGTAGATTCTACTGTGTGACTACACTTACCATTTACAATGCGATTAGTGGCTTTTTATCATTGAAATTCACCATGGCAGTCCTCCATAGTAACAATTTGGCGACATATCTTTGAATATGTTTTTTTTACTTTTAGAATCATCTTGTATAGTGTTGCAGAATGTTAGCAACAATATCAATGTACTTATAACAAAGGATTTGGAACTCTAATGTGGTCTCTATTTGTGTATTATGATATAACACACATCAGAAAGAGGAGTTTTATTATGGTTACAATGCATTTCATTGTCAACACAATGCAGCTAATGTACACAGAGAGAAGAAACAGCGTCAAAAGGGAGTCCAGGTTTCCTTCAGAATGACTCCCCTCTCCAAGGGAGCCCACGTCCTTATCTAACTCCCTTAGGTGAGCCAGAAAGCTATGTGACTCCCCTGGGTGACTCCCTTAGGTTAGCCAGGGAGTCACCTAGGTTCCCTTATGCAGCCTTGGTTCCCCTAAAGAGGGGAGTCATTCTGGAGGTAGCCTGGATTCCCTTTTGACACTGTTTCTTTTTTCTGTGTAACCACAGTAAAATGCAACTTTTACAAAGGATACTTTCCAAACATGCCCATAAATTATCTAGTGACTATGATTGCCCATTATTACCCTGACAAGAACTATTTTCTGAATACTTCAAGTCCCATTGATGCACCAAGAGTGACTTAACCCTTTGATGATGGATATCACTACAATATGACATTTGTCGTCATGATACACCAATGCAGGACCGGCGAGTAACTCACCGGTGCTGCATCATACCGACTCTATGGGAGTGTCTCAACCCCCGTAGGGTCAGCATGATGCTTGAATGCAGCCCTGGCGAGTTAATCGCCAAGGCTGCATTTGTGCATCATGACAACCAAGGACATGATGCATTAATCCATTCTGCTGTCCTTAAAGGGTTAAGAAACCACAAAATTTAATGTGGTTCTGGATGCCCCGGCAGGCTAGCAGCCAGTGTTGAATTGAGCAGTGTCTTGTATTATTCAATGGGTAGATTCACCAAAAGTCGGACACATATACATTGAGTCACACACATAGATTTGTAATATTCAGGAATGATTTATTTCCTTTAGTTCATTTTGTCGGGTGAGAATAACACTGCAATTATACTGTTATGCTCCCATAGTGGGGTTTGACTGCTTGATACAATACAATGTTAAGTGTTTGACTTAAGGTATGTGTCCAAATCAGGCTGAATCTACCCTATATACATTTTACATGTTACACACTTTGAACACGTTCCAAAATAAAGAACCAAACTACTCTCATCCACCCGCCGTCTTGTTTTTTTAAAACTGTGGTGTGAAATTGGCAGCGGTGTTTTTTTTATCGTATTCCGGTATGGTTCGCGGTCGCCGGTCAAAAATAGCGAAGCTTCAGACAACTGACTTTACTCTGAATAATCAACTGTCTCTTCCCAAATCATCTGACCAGACACCACACTGGAAAAATAAAGTGAGAATAGGCTTAGACTACGGGCATTGTCTGCAAAACAAGTGCACTGTAAAAAGTTGGTTGCCATTTTTGTAGGTATATAGTAGGTTCTACTGTAGGTCAGGTCTAAGCAACAGCCGGGAACATAGTACATCCTCGTTTGAAAAGTCCGTCCTCATTCCCGGGGTCTGTTACCCCCCCCCCCTCCCCCCACCGAACCGCCCCTCCCCCCTCCCCCCTCTGTGCGTACCCCAAGTGGCAGCATCAACTCGCAGCTCACACACTGACGTAGGTGAGAATGCCAACTTGTGCTGCTTAGTGAGCGGCGTTGTTGGGGGGAGGGGGGGGGAGAGAAAGTCGGGGGCGGGGGGGGGGGGGCTGCACATGGGTGTGGTTGGGTTGGAGGCCGGACACATGGAGACTATGGGCGGGACTGCAGGGGAGTACAGGCCGGGTGGGGTTATAAAAAAAACATACTCGCAACTGCCCCGTCTTTGTGCGACCACACACTATTAAACTCGATATTTCTCAGTTGCTCCAGAAGGGGGGCCTTAGATCTTCTGGATTTACTTAGACAACATATGTATCTAGTAGCTTGTGTTGAGGAATTCTTTCTAAAACTTAACACAAAAATCATAATTGAGTTATAGTTCTACTTCTCATCAATAATTGCATTGTCCTGCTGAGATAGAAGTACTTTACTCTCTTTTTGCATTATTTGAACCCTTTGAAAATAGGGGTATATACATATATGGTTGTGTGCCTTTTATTGTAAATGCTTGTAAATATCATGAATGAAAATAACTTAGTGAAATTCCAATTTTTAAATGAGAAAACTTAAATGGCTGCCATGCATGAGGACGCTGCTATGACTCAGGCCCAGGCGTCCTCCGTCATGAGGACGCCCATGAATGTAGCCATGTCCAAAGAGGCCGGCTTTGCCAGGACCTGGTAGGTGTACAGTACATTGTAGGTAAACAGTAGAATCTACTGTAAATCTACAGTAGATTCTACTGTTAACCCATTCTACAGTAAATTCTGTTTTAGATCTACAGGAGATTCACTAACTATTCAAAGTGTATGTTTCCATAGTCAGGCATTTATCAAATGCTGGACTCTACCTTTAGATTCAAGCATTGCCAAATTGCAACAGTCTTGCATTGGTGGGAGTGAAACCCCCATCTGGCTATCTCTGGCCGCACACACACTGACTCTGCCAACTCAAACAATCATCGGTTTGGCTATGTGTACATCTAATTTTTAATTATCATAAAACATTAAATGCAATCTTTACAACATAACCTCATCTACATTCAGGTTAATATACATGTAGAGCAGGCCTATTGAGACACAAGGGGGAGGCGATAATTTATACTAAAAACAAATTGCCTCATTGATCTGTGCATCTAGGTTGGGACAGTCTCAGGCCTCGACTGTATAATAGTAGAGTCTGGGCAAACTCATATAAAAAACTTGTTTGACTAACTTGCCCTCAGGAATGGACCAACAAAATC
Source organism: Harmothoe impar (assembly GCA_947462335.1). Lineage (NCBI taxonomy): Eukaryota > Metazoa > Annelida > Polychaeta > Phyllodocida > Polynoidae > Harmothoe > Harmothoe impar. The sequence goes on along the minus strand of OX381717.1, from coordinate 36,288,367 downwards.
CTGTACACCAATTCCTGTGCACAGCCTGACAGGAAGTAACAATCTAAATATAGCAGTTCCACCAGTCCCATTTGCAGCCCTTGTGGCGGAAAAGGGTACTGGTTGACCATGTCTGGGTTGGGATAGCCCTTGGCTCTATAGGTGACTGCAGGTCTTAAGAGGGGACGGCACAGAGAACCAGTGTACCTGCGATGTCTCTTCTTGGTACAGGGTAGTCTTCAGTGGTGGTCAGTTATCTACCGTAAAACCTCGCGTATAAGCCTAACTCTCGTATTAGCCGCACCCGGACTTTGGGCCGATCCTACAAGCCACACCGCCGATCTGTACCATAGTAGCAAAAAGTCGCGTATAATAAGCTGCACCCTGGCCCTGTACCCATCCTATAAGCCGTACTGGAGATCCGACTCGCATCACGGCTTATACGCAAGGTTTTACGGTACCATATTTATAGGACTTCTCTTTGTTATGTCTCGTAAGATATTTATTCCCTACCTGAAACATACCTTTACACTATACTTTTTCATGATATGTTTCTACCCATCATAATGTAAACAAAGGGCCGCCATTTTGTTTATTTATAAGTGACGTCATAGGAGTGTAGTTATCCATTTCTAAGGCACCCTGTTTGTCCTCCTTTTGAGTGCTGAAATTGGATACAATATATTGACTAAGTTGCGTCTAGCCGCTGCCCACTAGATGACTTCAAAGCCCGTTAACTCGGAGTTTAATCCCGACGGTGGCGTGCGGGGCGTCACATGGGACGCGGGGACTATCTCATAACGAGGCTACAACCGGTCAGCGGCATGACGGATGACACGACCGTCGTGTGACGGATGAGTCCCTCCGGGTCACAGGTCAGGCTGAGGGGGTCAAGGCCACCTCAAGGTCGAGCCAAGGTCACAGTAGTAGGCTCGGCATCAATTCATCACGTGGTCTGGGTGTGAGAGGTGGGAGGCGCTAACATTCTGACGCGGAGCCCGGCGGAGGAGGAATTTAGCCACCGAGAGCTTCAAATCCTTAGCAAAGACGTCACTCAGGGGCGTGGCAACCAGGGGGACAGGTGCATATCCTCACCCACCCCAACTTTTGAATAACCCCCAAAAAGGTCAAACTAAAAAGGTCAAGCAAAAAGGGATAAAAAAGGTCAAAACACCCTTTAGTCTCCCCCACTTTGCCACGCCCCTGGTCACTCTCCTAGCACAGTTTCAGACAAGGCTGACCAACACACTAAGCTAAGGCTGTCTAAAGTCATACATTAGCTACATGTATGTACTACATTGCCATGACAATGTGCCCATAAACATTGTGAAAATAGGCAGAGGCTAGCTTGTAACATCGCATGCCTCTGCTGGGAGAGTGCTTTAGCAGAGGCATCACTCTCATAGCACAGATGCAGACAGTGCTGAGTAACGGGGCCCTTGATGGGGGGTCCCCATGTCGCATGTCGATTTTATGAAAGGCCATGTCGCATGTCTGTGTCGCTTAAAGATGTTCATGTCCCATTTCGATTTTAAGAACTGTCCATGTCCCATGTCACTATCTTTTTAAGCCTCATGTCGCATGTCACTAGGCCTCATGTCGTATGTCGAATTTAAGAAATGCCCATGTCGCCATGTCGAATTTAGGGGTCTAGGGCCATAGTAACACTAAGCTAACCTGTCTAAAGCCATACATTAGCCATCAGTCGCTGAACATGGCGTCCAGGTTACAGAGAGGACATTGTCGTGGCACCGCCTCTTGTAGCAGAACCAGGCACTGGTCGGGAACCTGTCCATTCTGAGATGGCACCACTCTTAGAGTCCAAATACCTCTCTGTACTGAGACGGCCATTTTTTTCCACCACTGGATAGCGTATGTTAATGCGTGCAATTTGATTTGAGTCTAGATCAATAATCAGCTAATAGAGTGGCGCCTCTGCTAGAGATTTGAACTGCACAGAGAGGCCTTCTGATGACTACATTTGCTGCAGAATGGTGCACAGAGAGGGCTTCTGATGACTCCCTCTGCTGCAGAATGGTGCACAGAGAGGCCTTCTGATGACTCCCTCTGCTGCAGAATGGTGCAGAGAGAGGCCTTCTGATGACTCCCTCTGGTGCAGAATGGTGCACAGAGAGGCCCTCTGATGACTCCCTCTGGTGCAGAATGGTGCACAGAGAGGCCTTCTGATGACTCCCTCTGCTGTAGAATGGTGCACAGAGAGGCCTTCTGATGACTCCCTCTGCTGTAGAATGGTGCACAGAGAGGCCTTCTGATGACTCCCTCTGCTGTAGAATGGTGCACAGAGAGGCCTTCTGATGACTCCCTCTGCTGCAGAATGGTGCACAGAGAGGCCTTCTGATGACTCCCTCTGCTGCAGAATGGTGCACAGAGAGGCCCTCTGATGACTCCCTCTGCTGCAGAATGGTGCACAGAGAGGCCTTCTGATGACTCCCTCTGCTGTAGAATGGTGCACAGAGAGGCCTTCTGATGACTCCCTCTGCTACAGAATGGTGCACAGAGAGGCCTTCAGAGCACTCCCTCTGCCCTGGAGTGTGGTGTGTGGATGCGGGGGAGTGTAGGGTGGGAGGGGACAGGGGTGAGTGACAGGGAGGGATGAGGGGTGTCAGTTACAATACACCCTGACCACACGCTCACCTACCTACTACATGGGGCAGGGCTGTGTGGGGGTGGACAGGCCCGGAGAGGCAGTGCTTTAACCCTTTAAGGACAGCATGACATTTGTCTTCATGATGCACCAAGGCAGCCCCGGCGAGCCACTCGGTGGGGCTGCATTGGTGTATCATGTTGACTCTAGTATTGGCATGATGCTCGAATGCAGCACTAGCGTGTTACTCGCCAGGGCTGCATTCATGCATCATGACAAATAAGGGCATGATTAAATACATTAATGTATTATGCCATACGTTAAGGGTTAAGGATAGCATTATGCCTAAGGTTTCATCTTCATTAGTTGTCATGATGCACCATCACAGTGCTACCGAGTGGCTCCCCATGCCGACCCTTTGGTCAGCATGAAGCATGAATGTAGCACCGACGATTTACTACACATGTGGATATGAGGGAGGCGGTCCTTTATATCTTTAAATGCCTAACTCTTGCTACCCTTCCAGTAATAGTCAGAGAGGGGTGAGGACCGGCACTCAGGGCCTTTATAGTGGAGGTGGGGTTTAAGGTATCATACATTGTATAGAGTGTCTCAACTCATTATGCTCCTCATCCTCATGATACACGCATGCAGCCATGGCGAGTAGCTCACCAGGGCTACACTTAAGTATCATGCTGACTCTATGGGATGAAATGGCCAGGGCTATGTTTGTCCATGATACGATCATATTGTTTCAGGTAACATAGAAAGGAAATGTAGAGTCGATGGGTCAGACTTTTCTTTTACTTGTTTTTCTTTTGACATGAAAGCACTTGCCAGCCTCTACCAAGACCTTAAAATTGACCCCAAAAAGGGTAAAAAAATACGAAGATTTCTTCAAAATTGCATAAAAAATGTCGGGTCGCCCTTGTTTTGATAGGGTCAGTCGGGTGACCTGAAACAAAACCTTTTTTGGCCAAGACACAATTAAAGCGCTCAGGTTATTAACGCGCTACTGTAGCAAGAAGGTGTGCCTTCAGGAAAGTTGTTGCCAACGTTTTTGATCATTGACGGCACGACGTATCCATGCTGGAGTGCACAGAGAAAAGAGACAGTGTCAAAAGGGAGTCCAGGTTGCCCCCCTTAGGTGAGTCTAGGAACTATGTGACTCCCTTATGTCGGCCAGGGAGTCACCCAGGCTCCCTGTAATAGGCAGCCAGCTGGGCTCTCCTAAAGAGGGGAGTCATTCTGGAGGCAACCTGGGACCCCCTTTTGATGCAGTTTCTTTTCTCTGTGTGGTGAGTAAAAACGAGCCAGCACCAAAGGGGTACCAGTGAGCACCAAATAGAGAACCAGCACCAAAGGGTTCCCAGTGAGAACCAAATAGAGAGCCAGCACTAAAGGGTTACCAGTGAGAACCAAATAGAGAGCCAGCACTAAAGGCTTACCAGTGAGAACAAAATAGAGAGCCAGCACTAAAGGGTTACCAGTGAGTACTATAAACGTATATATATTTTCGCGCTGTACATATTTTCACGGATTTTAAAATCCGCAAAAATATGTCCACAGTGAAAAAATTCTCCAGTGTTATAATAGAACTACTACTTTCCAAAATCCGCGAATTCAAATACACGCGGAGTTGTACTTTATAACAAATCCGCGAAAAATTTATACACCCGAAAATATCTACATTTACAGTACCAAACAGAGTACACCCCATCAGTCCCCTCCTCAACCCCTGCACTCGCACCGTATCGACGACCGTAGCGCCATCTGGTGGCAAGGTCATGAATCTCGCGGCTAGCGAGATAGGACGAGAATACAAGTAGCGGAAGTGATAGGGGAGTGTTATGGGGCTGTAACTGATGACTCAGCATGGCCGCCATCTTGAATGTGTGATGGGCTGATCTGCAGGTAGTGTACAGGGGCGTGGCAAGCAGTTGCAAAGTAGCGGGGCCTAGCGAGTGCTTTGACCTTAGGGGGCTTCCATAAAAGTATACCTGTGCGAAGAGTGGGGGGGGGGAGGGGTGGGGGTCTATTTTCTGAAAATCTTTGCGTACATAAACCCTTCAGTTTAATGTGTACAAGAACTTTAGGGGGTGGGGATTCAATTTCTGGAGAAGATACGATCATATTTTATGGAAGCCCCCTTTTTTACCACTTTTACTTGACCTTTTTAGTTTTAGGGGTCATTCAAAAGTGGGGGAGACATGGTCCCACGCCCACCCCCGGTTGCCATGCCTCTGGGTAGCATATGTGAGAAGTTGCTGTGAGAAGCCACACAGAAGGAGTACAGAGGACCTTTTTAGCTTGGCTGCTCGTACCGTCCTGAAACGAATTCCCCTGGTTTCCAGTGGTAACAGCCAAGCAGGAAGGGTGCTCGGTGTTCCCCGTGCCCAGAGCCCTTTTTCTGCCTGGCCACTCAGATCTATAGTCCAGGGTTGAGTCCCTCCGACCGCAGCTGCTACTGCATTCTACACCAAAATGGCGCCACTTGAGCCGAATACCTCTCTGTATGGGGACAGCCATCTTCAACCACCACCAGCTAATGTATGATAATGTATGCAATTGAGTTTGTGTTTAACCCTAAGAATATGTTTGGAGAGTGATGTCTCCACTACCAATTTTAACCCCCTCAGAGAGGGATTCCTGAGTTGACCTCCTGTTCAGAATGCCCCTTCCTGCTCCTGCCCCAATAGTGCTGCAGTGAATACATTACAGCTGGGTTTACTACACCCCTATCGTCATCTGTATTGACCGCGTAAAGTGACTCTCGGCCACAGTTACGCCGTCACTTCCGCCATCGCGTCTAATGCTTCACCATGATAGGGTATACTATCGGACTGTTGGGTTTGGCTTCTTTTGAATAATACTATTTTTCTGTCAACTGCTTTAATCAATAAGGAATTAGGACAGTTTTAGAAAATTTTACCTCTTTGATACAATTTCTCTAAGAACTGCAATATAATTCTAATTCCTTTTTTTCTGAAGGTGAAATCTCAGACACAATACCCTCTATTATAGCTTTGTTGTCAGGTAAATTTGAGAATGAATTTTGTGACTTTTAGAATAGAATAGTAGTGCCTTTGGTGGTGGTATGTTATCAGTTAGTAAGTTAGACTCTCAGTTATCAGGTTACAGTCCCGCATACGGTATGGTCATAGCCTGGTACATGAAATCAGCCTTATCGAGGAGGCTAAGAATAAGTCGCAGAGCTCTGGATTTATTGGCGCCATATTGACAGGAAGCGCTGTGACCGCACCTTACAGCGCATGCTTGACTAGGCGCGCCTATATTGCCCCTTACTACTTCCGCCGGTGTCCCGGGAAAGTTCCCCCCTGCAGAGATTCTGGTTGACTGCAGGAGAATTCTGGACACCGACCCGACTGACCGAGGCACCGGTCGCCATTTTTACTATTCTGAAACAGTTATTTTTGTCAATTTCCTTTTTAGCACTCCTCTAATGCCTTTTTGTTTTCATCTTCAGTCTTTGGGGTGCCTTTTGGAAGCTTTATCATTTCAAGCATTTATTTTTTGCCATCTCTATGGGAAAATACAGGCAAAGTTCCCTTTTATCGCTCATATCCTGTGCAATCAGGAAAACCCTTGCCTGTGCAAAGACGTCAGTTTTTATTAGAGATGCTTCCTGTTTGATTGACTTTTCACATCTCCTTACTGGAGAGCTCCACTAGTGCTGGGTATGCGCATCTGTCAGTTCCCAAGGTTACAGCGGAAGGGGGAAAAGGAGGATAGAAACCCTGGCAACCCGCTTCACTACGCTAATGTGAAGGGTACTGGGGAAGGCTTGTCTATACGGGTAAAATGGGTTAATCAATATTTCCCTTCGGGTAGAAGGGGACTACACCGCTAATCAAATAGGCTGTTTGTAGAAGTAAACAAGAAGGAATAAAAAAGCCACTCAAACTGTTACTATGTAGGCCTTACTAGGATTACAGAGCAGGAAACGAGAAATGCTACAACCAGAGGCAAGAATAAATGACTCACTCAGTCCTAAATCCTCCTCCAAAATACCTCTCCTTGACTTTGCCGCTCTTTTTCACCAAGCAGCCGACATTTTGTGACATTTGACTTATTTAAGTGGAGGTCACGCCGAGGACAAGCGGATATAAACAGCCAGCTCCACCTACCCGCTGCGTCGCGAACTAAAAAGCCAATTTCTGCTTATAGCTGACCTCTCCTCCTCCAATGTCGTCTGCTTCTTCCATTTTTTCGGCCGTGCGTGCGGCAGCCGACTTTTGGTGCTTGTTACGTGGCCCCCGCCCACTGGCGCCATGTTGTCATTAACCCTTTAAGGACTGCATAGTGCTTTAATGTGCTATGAGATTTATTATCATGATGTAAAAATGCAGTCCTGGTGAGTCTACTCATCAGAGCTGCATTCATGTATCATGTCAACCCAGTGGGATTGCATCAACCCTGTTGGGTACACATGATGCTTAAATGCACCAGTGGTTGGTGGACTCGCCAAGGCTGCATTCACGCATCATGACAGGCAAGCTCATCAAAGCGCTATGCATCCCTTAAAGGGTTAACTCTCATGAACTTAGCAGCGGGCAGCCAGGCCCCGTCCCGCCTTGTCATGATTGTATAACAGACCCTAATTTTGTTGGATCTCTCCGCAGGCCGCTTCTTCACTTAGCGAAATATGGATTTCTGCAGGAACCAGCGCAGCATCGATCAATGGACTCCCCATTTCCCGCCTTTTTTGCCGCCGAGACTGCTGGAAATGTCGTCTGCGGGGGATAGTTTGTGAATCAATAGAATTATGTTTAAAAAACAGCGAGGAATGTGAAAGTAAGGCATCCATTGACTCTCCCTCTCCCGCTGCCCGACTTCTCATTCTGCGCCGCTATTAGCTCTGTGTGCCTTTATTAACCCTTTAAGGGCCGCATAGTGCTTTAATACAGTATACCCTTTGTTGTCATAATGCATGAATGCAGCCCTGGAGAGTGGCTCCCCAGTGCCACCTACCCACAATATGGGGTTGATACATTCCCAAAAGGGTCACCACTATGCATGAATGTAGCCTTAGGGAGTCCCCTCACCAAGGCTGCATTCATGCATCATTAAAGCACTATGGGGCCCTGGGGTGTGAAGATAATTGCCTGTACAATACAATCCCCATAGTGTACCCCTGGTGTGTGTGTACAGTTTATTTCTGCCTATATCTACCATCTATCACTAACCCTCCTTACCATTCTTGTATGGCCCTTCTCAGGGAGTGACATTGAGGGAAAAAAAGAAGGTTTGTTTCAGGTAACATGGAAGGAAAATGTAGGGTCGGTAGGTCGGATTTTTTTTATATTTAAAAACTTTTTTTTTTTACATGAATGTACTACCCAACTTTTTGGAATCCCCCAAAATGGAGCAAAAAACGGTAAAACATGAAAATTTCTTCAAAATTGCATAAAAAAACGTAGGGTCGGCCCTGTTTTGATAGGGTGACCTGAAACTAACTTTTTTCTTTTGGCCTGATCGGCCCCCCCCCCACCTACATTCTTGAAGGAAGTCGGAATCTCACGCCCACCCCTTATTATGCATTCGCTTGTTCTTGAATTCTATGCCCCCCCCCTCTAGTTTTCTTTACTAATGACTGCTTTCTAATCTCCCATGGAGCTGCTCTATTCTCCATTAATGACGCATCTGATACATTCCTGAAATGTAAGGTACTACAATGTTGCGCTATGCCAACCCTATAGGGTTGATACACTCCAAAATAGACATTAACTTTCAGGCATTATTCGATCTTTAAAGGGTTAACATATTTTATCACATTCTTTGTAACTTAGCTTTATTTCATTCACTTCTCTCCATAGCTCCCCACCCCTTTGTCCTGTTGTCTTGACTAGCTTAAATTTGCTTTAGAAATAACTAATCAACTATTGTCATATTCTAACATTTGAGTTCATTAGCTTTGTCTATAATATTAATTAGTATGCCAGTGTAATGGTTCAATAACTATAATTGTTATTGAATTGCTTCTAACCCGTTAAGAATGGTATGATACCTCAAGGCAACTTGTTTTGCCATGATACACTAATGCAGTGTTAGAGAGAAGCTCACGAGTAGCATCATGTTGACTCTGTAGGAGTGTATCAAATCTGCATGTTCTGCATGATGCTTGAATGCAACACTGCTGAGGTTCGTACTGTGCTGCATTCATGTATCATGACGAGAGAGGGAGTACCTCGCACCTTTATATTTGACATAGTTGGGTAGAAATGTAAATGGAATACACAAAGTTGGATAACGATTGTAGCTATTATCAATAGAGTGGAGGAATCACAATATGGATTTAATATATTGATTTAGTTGGATATCAATATGACACAAGTGCAAAGGGATATTCTAATAATACCTCTGTCACACAACAATTAAGGTGAAGAATATGATTGTGTTATCATATTGAGATGATGACATTTCATGACTGACTATTACATTAGATTTGCAGCACACTGTAAGGAGTTGGTTGCAATCATTGTAGGTGTACAGTAGATTGTACTGTAGGTGTACAGTTTATTGTAGGTAAACGGTAGAATCTACTGTAAATCTACAGTGGATTTTGCGGTAAATCCATCTACAGTAGATTGTACTGTAGATCTACAGGAGATTCTACTGTGTACCTACGCTAGCTATTTGCAGTGCATAATATGTGACACGAGCTGTGAAAAGGGACCTGAGTGTCTGGGGTTTAAGGCACCTTTTCCTAGTGCATGTCAAATATATACTCCCACAATTACCAGATTACTTACTGTAAACATAGATATTTTCAGGCTGTACATGTTTCCGTGATTTTCACAATTTTTAAAAATCCGTGAAGATATGTACAGAGCGAATATTTATCCAATATAGTCATACTACTACCATAGTAAAAAAATCACGAATTAAAATAAACGAGAAAATGCACTTTTTAGCAAAATCGCGAAAATTTATACACGCGAAAATGTGTACATCTCTGGATGCCACCTTATACCCTGTTCTGTATATCCCTTATCTGTTATATCTATCTCTGCCTACCCACTCACTTCGGCCTCGTATTTCTATTTCTGCCAACCTCCCTTATCTAGTTTCTTATCTCTAAACCCTTTCTGGACGACATGGTTCTTTGATACATTTTTCCCTTTTGTTGTCATGATACATGGATGATACATAGATTGGAAACTCGCGAGTGCTGCATTCATGTATCATGCCGCCCCAACGCAGCGCGACTGTTATTACTCGCCGGCATTGCATTTGGTGCATCATGAACCTGATGCTTTAAGACATCATGCTGTCCCAACAGGGTTAAGGCCTCAGGCGTGTCTTACACCAAATGAGCTTATCTCCCCTGCTAGTCTTACACCCCGAGCTATGATTGTGCTAGCTCGGCAAAATCCTCCCATCGTGAATAATCTAAGAAGTAGTAATATCACACAATCTACATGATAGCGGAGGAGGGAGCCGACTTGGAGGACAGGCCCCAGTGTTTGCAGCACCCGTTATTTAGCTCTCATTCATGTGTTTTTTAAAAAGAGAGTAAAATAGAGGAATAGTTTTAATATTATTTGATTGTGATATCTAGTATTCCGGATCAGGTCGTAAGATTTAAATGAAAAAAATATTACTGAGCCGAGCAGTTCATATACAGAGATTAAACCGGTGCCAGCATGGCCAATATCGATACCATCATTACCAAATCCAAGTTCATCATGTATTAAAGAACATTATAATACTGTAGGATCATTGAGAATGTTGAAATTATTACCCTTGGCGGAATTATTAGGATAGCCGAATGTATAGTAAATACCATTTATCATCAACGCCGCTGGGATTCAGTGTAAACGCTTTCAAATATAATAAAACTAAGTTTAAATGTCTACCAGGAAACTTTCCACAAAATTCTATAAACCTTCCCCTAATCCCCCCTTAACTAGTTAATTCTCACTTCGCGCCGAGCCCGCGGCAACGCAACCAGCGCCGATTAGCACCCTAGCGGAGACGCCAGGTACTAAGCCCTACCAGGCCATCCCATAATACTATTCATTATCGACCAATCGGGTTCTTCCCCTCCATTGAGCGCGGCGCGGCGCACCTTTACTGTGCGACTAGCCTGGCACAAAATGCGATTTCAAAGCAGACGACATTCGGACCGGTGGCGGGAAAAGACACTCCATCACGTGACCGGTTAGATAAACGGCGTCTCACCAGGGGCGGCACCGGAAGGAGATACATTTGAGGGACGCGCGGCGCTGCAGGGGAGTTAGTTTGGTACCCATGGCTGAGCAGCTGTATGGGGTGTGAAAGGCTGGTTGGGGGGGGGGGGGAGGGGGAGTAGGGGGGGGGGGCAGGGAGGGGGGAGGGGGGAGTAGAGGGGGTGCACAGGGAGGGGGGGGGGGCAGGCATGGCGGTGGCACAGGTACAGGCAGGTAAGAGTCAGGAAGGTATGTAGGGTAGGAGACAGGGAGCCAAACAGCAGGCAGGCAAGCGGGTAGAGAGAGAAGCAGGCAGGCAGACAGGCAGACAGAAAATACCAGAATGCAGGAGACAGGGAAACACTGACCCATACAGCATGAGGCAAGAAGGGATCTGGAGACCATAAAGGTGGATGCATCATCTCCTGTGGGAATATCTTTACTGGTGTACAACCCTCTCCTTACCCCCCCCCCCCCCCCCCCCCCACACACACACCAGTGGCGGATCCAGGATTGTCTAGAGGGGGGGGGGGGCCCAAACCTGGCCAACCCGGAGTCACTATGTGTATCCTGCGAGCGAAGCGCATTAGCTATACCAGGGGGGTTTGGGGTCATGCCCCCAAGAACAGTTTGTTAATCTGGACTTAAATGGGGGCATTCTCATGCATTTTAGGACACGATATTTTAAGACTCAGCCCCCCCCCCCCCCCCCATCCAAATCAGAGGCCCTCAGTCAGGCCCTATGAATAATACTCCGAATCTCTTTATATCTTTCCCTCTTTTCTTCTCCTTTCTTTTCTCTTCTTCCTCTTTTTTTATTTTTATTTCGTTTTTTTGGGATGGGAGGGGGCGCCAAGGCCCGTCCGGGCCACCCCCCTGGATCCGCCAATGCACACCATACACCCCCCCCCCCACACACACACACACACGCCACACACCATACACAGCAGCACTGATGAGGATGCCTGTTGTTATTGTTGCCGCCAATTTAGACAAACAACTGGTCCCCATTGTCGTCTGCTACCTGAAGCAGGTGACTAGGGACACAGTGATCGGAAGTGATACAATATTCATCTTCCCTTCCTCAAATATCGCTCACTAATCATTTGAGGGCTGTATAGTCAGTGCATTGAAGGATTATGTCAATTTGTTGTCTTTGAATTCATGAATGCAGCCCTGGCGAGTAACTCACCATGACTGTATTCAAGCATCATACTGATCTAAAGGGGTTGATCCACTCCTGAAGGCATCATGCCGGTAAAGGAAATTGAAGCACCCATGTGGTGCTTAAAGGGGCATTCTCACCACTCGCACTTACCACATAGCAGACTAGAACAGTACTAGAATTGTGAGTAGGAAACGCTCGGTGAGAATGCCACTTTAACGGTCTAACTAAACACAATTGTCTCCTTGGCATTCTCCTCCCTTGTTAGGAGTGGTCATCTTTAAAAACATAGGAGGGTGGGGGAGTTGGTGGATTTTGGGGGGAGACCAACAAATTTTGGACCCCTTTTAGCAAATCTCGCCCCCTCCTGAGGGGGAACCAAAGAAATTGCACCCCTTTTAGCAAAA